>JASPKZ010009213.1:0-95249 GCA_030220185.1 Diploptera punctata
CTCTTTCTCACCTCTCTTTCTCCTCTCTTCTTCGTCTCTCTCTTTCTCTCTCTCGTTTCTCTGCTCTATTTCTCTCGCTCTCTCTCTCTCTCTCTCTTTCTCTCTCTCTTTCTCTCTCTTCGCTCGTTTCTCTCTCTCTCTTTCTGCTCTCTCTCCTTTCTCTCTCTCTCTCTTCTGTCATCTCTCTCTCTCTCTTTCTCTCTCTCTCTTTTTCTCTTTCTCTCTTTCTCTCTCTCTCTCTCTCTCTCTCTCTCTCTCTGTCTCTTTCTCTCACACCTTCAATTTAAACTTCCTATATAGATATTTATCGAGCTCCACGCCACACGTTTATTACAGGGAAACGACCTGTCGAGAGAAAATTTCAGTTCTTGTGTCACACACTTACTATTCTTTTATCACAAAAGGACATGGAGGGCCTCCCAGGATGAATGATCAACTCAATGCTAGTGCATCTCAGAGACAGCACAAACATTTAGGACATGTATCTTATACAAGGATAATGTGATGGCCAAATGACGTTGGGGACCATGTAGGTCTTAAAGTTTCCTGACATTTGTCTTACAGGTGAGGAAAAATTCCATAAATATACCACACCCAGGTAACTTGTCTCCAACGGAATCGAATCCTGACCGACTGTTTATGAGACAACGACGTTGCTCCGAGACAAGAGAGGAGGACTTTCTTATTTATTTTATTGTAAATCATAGTCAAACATTAATGTTAATAGATATCCATGCATTTTATTTAATTACGTACCAGGCTATTCAGAAAGAAGGAACAGACTTCAAACATTTATTTGTTCCAAACTACAAAACATAGAAACACAATTCCAACGTTCCTTGAAAGAGAAAAGTTCAAATTTCACAATTTTATGCATTCAATATGAGTACCATGTGTTTCATGACAAATATCAAAACGGTGGCTCATTTCTTGCCACACATGAATCAGCTGGTCTCTGGTTATCGAATTCACAGCTTCAACAATTCGATGTCGCAGATTTTCAAGAGTGCCAGGCATAGGAGGGATAAAAACAGAGTATCTTATGTAACCCCACAGATAAAAATCACACGGTTTAGGTATGGTGTCCTGGGAGGCTACCGGCGATGAAGTTGATCTGTTCCTTCTCTTCCAACCCAAGAGTGCCAATGCGACCGTGATCGCAACTTCAAACAAGAGCGTCATTGCGGCCATGATTGGAACTTCATACTTTTCTCTTTCTAGGAACGTTATAATTGTTTCTAATTTTGTAGTTTAGAAGAAATAAATGTTTGAAGTCTGTTCCTTCTTTCTAAATAGCCTTGTATTTTAATAGATTCTCTCAGTCACCATACCTGTAATTCCCTAGTTAAGCTGCAAAGCATAGCATGAAAATTCTATGGTTGTAGTGAAATACCTGCCCTCGGGCAGAATTACCATGGATGGAATATACAGTCATAGTTTCGTATCTTATATTATTAGGCCTATAATGATAATTTCACTACTTTTGCATCATGTATTTCATTAAATTATTACTTTTATTGTGTGCCTGTGTTCTTGTTTTTGTGTTGTAATAATGCCTTGTGAATATTAATGTAGATGTACAAATGATAAGACCTACCCAATTCTACACCAAAATAAACTCTACAAGTTAGGCACTACGCGGAATTGTTAGAGAAGTGGGAAGTAGTAAGGAATCCTGCACAGTATCGTTCGATTACTATACAACTATGTTATACATTCAGAGAGTAATATTAATTTTAGTACTGATACACGTGTTACGGTATTAGTGAACTTACAAAGTGGCATTGTTTTGTTTATGTTTGTTTCTCTGTGTTTGTTAGCATCGACAATACTGTATAGTGTTTTAGTTACTTTGTTGTACAATTGTAATTGTTTGCTGTATTATACAATTTTTGCAGCACCTAACTATACCTTGAACCCGTCTTGACGTTGTGTTCCTGTTGCTCCTTCATCCATGAAGTGCTGTTTACATCCTTTCAATAGTCAGGTCATCCAGCACTTGAAGGATTCGGTGTAGGATCCGCTAGACCTGTAAATAATAGTCTTATTTTTATTGTAGAATGTTTTCTGTATGTAAGTTTCTACTCCTCAAAAAAAAATATCCAAGTGCGACAGGCCTAAAACGCCTACCATTCGGATGCTGGCTTCACATTCACATGAGTTAATCATAGAGGTAGACGATCATCCAGCCGGTTACTTATTGTAGCTACCCAAATACCTCACGATGCTGGGTGGACATCGGTCCCATACTGGCCTAAATGCCATGAGAAAATTTCTTCCCCACGGGGACTCGAACCAGCGCAAGTCCCGTAGCTCTGCGCCAAGGCTTCTTGATTTAACCACTCTACTACGGCGCTGGACTTCCAACTCCTCTAGGGGAATATACATAATATTCAGATTTCTTGTGAGGTATATAATACATAAATAAACAAATGTTCAGTTTATTTGTGAAGTTTGATGAGTAATGTAGATAATAAATGTAGCATTAGGAATGTCAAAGACTGAATTTTGTTCTTGAAAATAAATTTGGGTTTTTTGCTGCACCATATATCGGTGAAATCCACTGTGTGCAAGGTTAACATCGCTGTCTGGGACGCAATGGGCTCGAGTTCGATTCCCCGGTCGAGATAAGTTTCATCTGCAAGACAAATGTAGAGAATCTATAAGTACAAATTGTCTTCAAGAACGATCGACCATTATGATAACCACGTGATAATCGCCTTGAGTACTATGAATTTATGATCGAATGGTGTGTCTTCTCTTGAATGATCGTGTTGTGTGGGATGTTTCCGGAGTTCAGAATGATTATCCAAGGAGGTTCCCATGTCATTGTGTGGTAAAAAATGGATACATGCGATCAAGACTTAGAATTCCTGTAAGGCCCGGCTTGCCTGGGGCATATAAAACTGCCTAAAAAGGAGGTAAATTTAAAGCAGAGAGAGAGAGATTGGGAGAGAGGGAGAGAAATATATCAATGTTTAAATTATACACTAAAGAAACTGTTTTTATTATGGGTATGAAGTGTTGTTTTTTGTTAGTCTGCTTCTGGTATGGTGATGAGTATTCATGATTATAAAGAAAGAAATTTTCAGATCGATTCTTGGTCTTGCACATGTGAATTTTTTTCTAAATTATTATCTATATCCCATCAGCGTTCTGCATGCATTTACTCCATGCAGAAAATAAATTGAGAAGAAATATAATAAAAGGAAAAAATGGAAAAATATAAATAGATTTTATCATCGTCATCACAGTCCATTCACGAATTTAGGCCGTTTGTTGACCTGTTTTGGCCTCAAGAGAAACACCATCCAAATGTCTTTTGAATGGACGCCCTGATCTTTTTCTTCCTGAAGGTTAATGACCCAAAGAAAACATGAAGAAATATGTCGTAATGTCATACGTAGGCCCAATTTCAAATAAAATATCTAAACACTTTAAAAAGTTGAACATTAATGTGGCATTTAAAACTAATAAAACTTTACATAAAATATAATAAAAAACAATAAAACCAAAACAAAAAAAGAAAAATTATCAGGTGTATATAAATTGAAGTGTGGCACATGTGACAATGTCTATATAGGACAAACTGGTAGACCTTTTATTTCTCGGATAAAGGAACACATGAGAGCATATAACAGAAATTTAGAAAATTCAAAATATGCTAAACATCTATTCCAATTTAATCATTTTTTCGATCCAAATTTTGAAATTTTACATATTTTTGATAAGGGTAAGAAGTTAGATATTTTGGAGGCTGTAGAAATTAATAAATTTAAAAGTAGTAAAAAACTGTTAAATTCTCAACTTGATTTGAATGAATCCTCTTTGTTAAATTAAAAAATTTAAATAAATATTGTTGTATTGTTGCTTAGATCAGTTGGAACAAAATTAATAATTTGTTAACATGTCTGAAGAAGGTACGGTGTACCGAAACAGCTGTCACTTAATTATATAATAAATATGAAAATCAAATAGAACTACGTTTTATTTTTATTTAATTAATAACTTAACATTTGTTTGGGTATCCTATGATCTTCCATTCGATGAACATGTTGCATCCATCTTGACTTACAATACAAAATTTTGTTTTCTAAAGGTTCCATGTGTAATTCTTCTAAGATGTCTTCATTCTTTTTATGATCTAGTAGTGTGTATCCTACAGTCCTCCGAAGGTATCTCATTTCAGCAGATCTAAGTCTCTTTATACCCTTCTGTTTCAATGTCCATACTTCGCTACAATACAAAAGTGTTGGAAGAGCCAGTGTTTTATACATTTTAGTCTTGAATGCTTTTGGACTAACTGTGATTTGAAGATAGAATTTATTAACCTTATAATCCTTTAAAAATTTGATATTTTTTGCATTTATGTCCTTTTCTTCTTCATATGAGATATTGCATCCTAGATATGTAAAATTATTTTATTATGTGATGGAGATCAGAGGACGTGAAGCTTGGAGAAAAGGAGGGGTGATTTTCCAGTGGGGGTGAGTGTAATTGTACTTTGAGGTTTAATGTACTCGGTTCTTCATAAGACTCTATTGTCGTTTGAAAAGCCTCTCCTTGATTTTGAAATAGCTACTCCATTGTAAAGTAGTGCGATATGGGCGAGTCGATATTTTTGTAACGCTTGGTACATTGTAGTTCCTAATTTTCTGTCCCTCAACAGTGTCGCTCAACAACCCCCACCCCACATTTCTCCCACATCCTTTTATGTCCGATTAACTCTGTCACATACAATAAGGTAATATAATATTATTGAAAAGTTACAGAAAATAATTCTAAAAATATATCAATTCCTCAAGATAATTTGTTAATGAAATCTTAATCGAGCACTATTCACTTTTTTTGGAAACCTGTTGGCTTCATTAGTAGATTGGAGAAGCCTGTATAGAAATAAAAATATTCCATTGCTATAAATCTGATATGTATTTTGGGGAACTGATAATATATTTTATTGGTTATTTCGGAATATTAAGAAAAGAAATAACGGTACTGAATTTTCCAGAAGAATCATAACACTCTGAACACAAGATACTGTATGCAAGGTTCTTCTTGGGCTTTCCACCACTTACAGGTTTTCCGTCTTCAGTTTCCATTTATTTCTATCATTCTAATCTCCTTGTTCCGAATTTCTATGATCCATTATTGTTCTGACATAAGTTTTCCATTTCCATCTTGGTCTGTCGCGTTTATTTCTTCCAGGGGTTGACCATTGGTGTATATTTTTTGGCCATCTTTCACCTTCCATTCTCTGTACATTTCCATACCATTTAAGAGTTTGATTTTCAATCCACTTAACAGATGTGGTGACATGCATTTCTCTCCAAAGGAATTAATTTCTTATTTTATCCTGTCCTGTTTTTTGAAGACTTCTTATAAATTCAACTGTTCTAACTTTATTCTTTTGTAATTCCGTTAAAGTTCAAGTTTCACTTTCATATGCAAGATTGAAATTTAAATCCATTCATCCATAGTAATTCTGCCCGAAGGCAGGTCCTTCACTGCAATTATAGCATTTCCATGCTATGCTTGCAGCTTTACTAGGGAATATTGTAGGTGTGGTAGCTTCCCGTTGCTTTCCACACTGGTGAAGGATAATGATAATTATGATGGCCATATGATTTCGGGGACCGTTTGGGCCTTAAAGTTTTCCTGACATTTGTCTTACAGGTGAGAAAAAACCCCGATAAAGACCTCACCGAGAAAAACTGCCCCGACCGGGGATCGAACCCGGGCCCGCTGCGTGACATGGCAGCACGCTACCTCGAGACCACAGCGGTGGACTAATATCTAGATAATTATAATTAAAGGAAGATAAAACCAGGAAGTATGATTTACGTCTCTTTTAATGACAAGTGTGTTGTAGTAAATTAAAATGTTTGACTTTATTTTCATGGCATTGATATTTACCTATATTTTGCAAATATGATTACATTCAATATGAGTTTGGAACTATTGATTAATACTTAATTATTGCGAAAGTAATATTAAAAGTAGATTTATCCACGCTTTGAGTTCATAAGACGCAATTCGGGACTGGTGTATTAATCACAAGTGTGATATAAAATTTTATTTAACTTTTAATTAATGCACCTCTCTCTTAACCTCTTTTTCTATCTATTTTTAGGTGCTTCACGCCATCCGGGTCTCACAGAAACACGCCTATGGGGAGAAGGTTTTTAACTTTGAATCATATATATGCATAGGAACTTATATACTTACATATAGGCCCTACACATACACTTTAATAGTTATATATATAGGCTATATATATAGGACGCTGAAGTAAAAATCGTAAAAGGCCAGTCATTAACGATGTTGTCCACTTGTGATTTTGATGATAATAATAATAATAATAATAATAATAATAAAAAAAGTGATCCCACTACAAGCCTCAGGAGGCCCTTCGGGGTAGTAGGAGGTTAAGACTTCCACTTTTTCTTGACAATCGTCACTTGATGTCAGCCGGGTTGTCAGCCCTGCGTGACGACCGCCTTCACCCCAGAACAAGCGTCTGGTACACATTTTCCTTAGAGGCTGAGCCGACCCCAGGGCCATAGTGCCGCCAGATGGTTTGGGTCAGTTTAAAAATCCTGACCCACTGGGATTCGAACCCTCGACCTTCCGGCTTGTAGCGCAGTGCCTTAACCACCACTAATAATAATAATAATAATAATAATAATAATAATAATAATAATAATACTTTATTTTAGCTGGCCGAGTTAAGGCCATAAGGCCTTCTCTTCCACTCAACCAGCGAATAGTAGAATTATACAAAAATTACATACTTATTTCAATTTTATGATATTATTAAAATACAAACTAAACAAAATACAATATTGATGTGATCTAATACTAGCTAATACTAACAAAAACATGGAATATAATAAAATTAAAATGATATAAAATAAAGTAAGTCGCATCCTAGATGATTTATGGAATGCTCTATATAGTTGTTATGCGGTTAATGTTTTCGTTGAACTTGAGATATCAGTTAATTTGTATTTAAATAATGACAGCGATTGACAGTCCCTGACATGGCTTGGAAGCGAGTTCCATGCTCTAGTCATAGATATTGTGTAAGATTCAGAATACAGACGTGTCCTGTGCTGTGGTATCAAAAGTAAAAAAGGGTCTTGTGATCTTGTTCCTAAATTGTGACGAGCCGATAAATTTTTAAAACGTGTTGTTAAATAACTTGGTAAATATGTGTACAGAATTTGGGATAGTAAGATATGTGAATGTAAAGTTCTTCTGTCATTTAGGTGTAGCCATAAGGCCTGAAATGAAGGAGACACGTGGTCATGACGACGGAGATTGAATATAAATCGAATGCACGCATAGCACGCTGTACTCTGTCAGATAGATCAGTTGTCAGATTAGTCAGTAATATGTCGCAGTAGTCGAAGCGTGGCATTATAAGAGTCTGTACAAGTATTTGTTTTAATTTTGTAGGAAGGAAGTTTTTAAAACTATTTAGGGAGTGCAGAATTGAGAACACTTTCTTGCAGGTATTATTCACCTGGATTTTCCCAGTCTAGGTGTTGGATGGGCAATAACGTTAATATTAACTTACACATCTAACCCTAACTTGCCCATTTTATTATAAGTAATGCCACGAGTGATTTCCAAATTATCGATAAATTCACGACTCATGAAGTGAGTATCTTGTTAAGGAACCTATGGGCTGAAACGCTTCGTTTCAGGGCTAGAGGGATCTTACAGGAAGAGATTGAAGGATGTGGATAAATATTTATTTCAGTCCAAGAGGGATTTGTCATTACTACTGTTTACTTCCGGATCTCAGTAGCATTCAAGTTTGTGTTACATCCATTGATACTATATATTGGTTAGGTAGGGGAGAGCCCTCTGACTGGCCGGCACGCTCGCCTGACCTGATCTGCCTAGAATTATTTTTATAGGGCTACACGAAGGCAATGATATACGACACCGATATTGACTCTGAAGAAGATCTTGTAGCATGCATTGTCAGCGCAGCACCTGAAGTAAGGGAAACCCTGACAATGCAACACTGGAATGAGTGTTATTTATTTATTTAGAATTAAGTACGTTTTGTTTCTGCTTGTCTGTTCAGTATTTGGGTTAACGCACAGAATCACACAAAATGACTTGGTATTTACAGGTACCTACTTTCTTCCATCCCTTCCTCTAAGATTCCTCTTGCACTGAAACAAACCGTCACGGCCTATAGGTTCCTTAACAAAATATGCTTCAATGAAGGTTAACTATCTGCTCCCAAAGTTTGTCGGTCTAATTTAGAAACACCCCTCTATTATTAATATTAGTTTTGTAATTTTAGAAGTTTAAGTATAGTTTCTTTTTATGTATTTTTGTAGCGTATGTGCCCAGAATGTCCATTCTTTACCTACAGATCCTAGCTCCAATTTACTAGATTCAACTACGATTACTATTAGTCAAATTTTGTAAGTATGGTTTGAAGTCTAATTCCCATGCAGTGTTGTTAAAGAATGTGACTTGGCTATGTTGTAGGTGATGCAAAAGTCATGCCGGTGTACCTTTATGTACGGAGAGCTGACGGATAAGGAAACTATCGCCCGAATCGACGAGTGCCTCGAGAACCAAATTCACGACCAGTTCGAGATCCTGCTTTATAAGAAGAACAGTGAGTACCCCTCTTAAAGCTTTATATCTTACTTTTTTATCCTTTTTTTGTTGTTGCCAGCGTCTCTATCTTTCGCCTCCTATTGATTGATTAATTTATTGATTGACTGATTTGACATGTTTATTGCATTTTTATACAATAATTACAAATAACTTACCTTTCCTAGTAGGTTTGTACATTCGTATAGTTAATACTGATCCATTATATCTTAGTGTATAGATAAAATTATTAAGCTAGAAGCAGTGGAAACCTTATTCTTGGTCCATTACACTTGTATCTTAAGACTTTTTTATACTATCAGCATTTAGGTTGTTTTTTTTATTTTTTAGTGAGTTTAACTTTGCCTATATCAGCCTTCATGCTAATCACGCAGAAGGAGTTGAATTTGAACCCCTTGAAATTTACCCAGGAATATACTTTTCATATTAATATTTGAGACGGAACCAAGGCTCTTAATTTTCTCTCCGAATGAAACTATCTTACGATAGCTCTCACATAAAAAAATCCACATACCTTATCCAAATATTCCTTAGTAAGATCGTGCTAGGCAATATATTTTCAACAACTGGCGTAAATTATGCAGAATACTAAAGTAAATACCAAAAACAGAAGGAATGAATGGACTTTCTTTCCTCCTAGAGTAACCGCTATTTGCTTAAAATGTCTATTCAGTTATTTATTCTTCAGAACGAGCATTATATATAGTTTGGTTCAAAATTAAAAGTTGCCGTTTATTTTTTCTTATAGTTTCATTTCATACGATTTTATAAAAAAAAATGAACAAACATGTTATTAAGAAAATGGTAATATTTAATGTTCGTCGTTCTTTTATTCACACAAATTACGTAATTTTAAGATAATTTATTTTCCATCACTTGTTTTGGTTTAATGGTACAAAATTGGGTTATTTTGTGTTATATCCATGAAAAGTAAGAAAAAGATTTTTTGTATATAATATTTTACGAAGTGTCCTTATTTTGTATAATTCCTCATTAATATCATCCTGCCCTAGAAATCGATTTTGCTCTTTTATGATCTGATACGTTGTGCCTTCTCGTAGGTGTTCTTGGTCATGCCCAAGACTCACTTAGTTGTAGATTTGTATTTTAAAACTAATTTTGTTTTGCGGTTTGATGTTATTCATTTTGTGTGTTGGATTTTTTCTCATACAATTTTCTGTCATCTACTATATTGTCTACTTTCATTTTTCCCTGATATCTGTATTTGTTTACGGCTCAATCTTGTAAAGCCTATTAATTGTTTTAGGAACCTCATATGTGGCGCTTCTAAAAGTTATATTTGTATCCACCACTCAGTTTCGCTGTCATAGAAGAGCGTAGGTTTTGAAATAAAGTCATGTAAAATTAATTTGTTTTCTGTCAAATTTCATTTGCCAAAATTACGTTAGATACCATCCATGTTGTTATATTTTAAAATGTTATGTATACATATGTCCTTATATAAGTGGAAATAATTTTATGGCGTTAATCGTCAGCTTTAATCGTAATATTTAAAGGTTTTTTGCATTACACAATATTCACTTTTTCAAATCATTTTATACCCCTGGAAGCAAATTCTGCAGAAAATAATACTATTTTATTTCACGCTAGTTCTGATGTTTATGAAGTTAGAATTACCAGCTCAATGTTTTTTTCAAGTTTATTTCATGAAATATATAAATTGCAATACGTCTACTCTTTGCTCGTAGCAAAATATTTTGAATGCAAGATGAAGGAAGTGTGAAGCGGTTATTGGTAATGAGCACAATTTCCATATCTTCGCTCTAATATTTCCTCTTTCAATTTATGAACCTTCCTTTCTTGTCATGTTTAACTTACTGCTTGCGACGTTACGAAATATGATTCTACATTATCCTTTCATTCTCGAATGAAATGAAAATATGTGAGCTTCTAGTCTAAATGAAGAACATTAACTAAAACCAACATCATATCAATACACTTTAAAACATTTTGTCTGTGGAAGAAATTAAGGGCAATTAAACTTTATTGGAAAGTAAATTAGTTCCCTGATCCTTAATTTACTACTTTTGACAATTTTCAATTACTATGTCACATTATAAATTATAGATTTATTTTTCATAGGCTACAATTATGTTACGCATACTTACTCTGTGCAAACATCGGAACTGTAGCTAATCCCTGAAATTCTTTGCTATATCTCTTAGCGAATGGATATGACATGAATCCATCCAATACCCAGTATATAATTATCGCTGGTTTTCTACTACAAATTCAGTTTGTTTGTCTTAATTATAATCTGGATAGTTTTTTAATAATGTACTCTGCTAGGAGTGGATAAAAGTAAAATAAAATTTCAGTTTATTTATTTTTCGCAACTTTCAAAACCTCACATAACAGAATTAGACTACGAGAAAGATTACATTTAAGAATGATAAAGAAATAAAGGAAACATTACTGATTTAACTGTAAAAAAAATTGCCTCTGGATCGATAGCATGAGAGGAAGCAGTTTTTTTTTGTCTGAAAAGAAGTTACGTGAAAATTGTATGTAGAATACTTTATGAAATGAAATATGTTTTCTTTTTGTGAAAAAGAGTGTACTTGACCAAGAATGTATTATACACCACTGTACAAAGTTGTATATAGACTAATTCTGCATATATTCCTAGGAGTAGCGAATATACATACTTCCCATTTAGCAACCTACAGTTGCCACTAGGCATGTATTTGAATTTGCATTGAATTTTGGGAGAGCATGTTTCAGAGAAACACGCAAAAACACCAATAAATCAACCACACTAAAACAGACACAAGTAAATCATACTTAATTAACATACACCATTAATTTAAATCAGCAGTGATTTACAACAATAATAAGCTAAATAATATATTTTATAAACACATTTATTCATTCTAATATTACAAGATTAACAAGCTGAATAACATACTTTATAAAAACATTTGTTCACTATAATATGTTAATTAAATCACATATTAACAAACCAAATTCTAACTATGTTGTCCTTTGGGATATTTAAAAATTATCTGTACCATGATTCATAAAATTGTTACCAAAATTATATGTATTATAATGAAGCATCTCTGCTATAAATTATAAAACCACTCTAATTTTCTCGAAAAATTTAAGTGTACCTAGTAACACAAGTTAGATTGGTATATTCATATGCGATGTTTCTATAAAGTAGCCATGTAAAATAATAACGAACATCTTCTCTAGATTGTAAAGTTGATGAATTCCCCTAATACTTTAAGTATGAACTATTTGTGAATCTTGTATTGTTATTCCTCATATTCTTGATTAAATAATTTATAATTATCGTATGTTTACTCTGAACGTAATGGAAGATGTTATACTGGTATTTTTTTTTTAAGTTGTGAGGTCTGATTTTTTAAATTACAACTAAATAATGGACCTGAAAATATTTTACAATTTTTACATATTCCTTATATTTAGTAACTCTCAGAATAGAAGAGTTTGCAGATATTTGAATAGCCTAGATAAAGTACTTATAAATCGTGTGGATTTTTTTTACTTTTAATGTAAAGTTAATTATTTGGAAATGTTTCGATATGTTTGTGACATATCTCATTTCGGTTATCTCGATTTTCATATCATTACGGAAAACAATTTTTATGATCAGTATATTTGTGTAAATTTATTATAAAATTTTGGTGTTGTAGATATCAACATACTAGTACTACTTTAATTTTCACGTGTCTTGATATTTTTCACGTGTGTTATAATCAATTATCAGTTATTATAATTTCTAAATAAACTATTTTGTTACGAAATATGAGGAACTTACTTAAAAACAGGAAATAATTATAAAGTTTCCAGTTTGGCGGATTCAAAATAAAATAATATTTATCTTACTGTTGATTTGTTTTTAATTCTTGTGAATTTATGAAATATTACTTCCCTGAAAATTATAGCAATAAGATCATCTTTTTCTTATCTTTCAATCTGTTTACTGTAAGCACCGAGAAGTACACATGTATAAAACAATGCACACACAAGCATGACTAGCTTGCGGTAAACAGATTTACAGACAAAACCGTTAAAGACTACAGAAAGATGGTCATATTTAATGATGTGTCAGGGATCTGCTTGGTTAGTTGTAAAGAAATGACTATAGCTTATTAGATAACTATGAAGAAAGAAAAGTTGTATATTTTTTAAAAGGTGGCTCTCTCCATTGTTAGTGATTTCAATAATATCATAAAAAATATTAAATTAATTTTTGTTTTGAGATACAGATCGAATATTTAAAATATTAATATCGATAATGCTATGATTGCTCAATTAAAACGTGACTCCTGTTGTGAGTTGTTTGTAAAATTATATTCGATCACCGTTAAAAATAACAGCTCTCTTGTATTTACTAATCTCATCTTCGTTGAATACAATCAAGGTTAAAACGACTCTAGATTTGGGATATGTTCGTTTAAAACTTAAGTAGCTATTTAAAATGACTTTTACCATTGTTCGAATTAGTCGCAGTACCGCAAGTTTTTACAAGGTAATGATATCGTTAGCAGTCGCTCTCAACATGGTCTCGCAGCTAGAATATGTATGGAGATCATTAAAAATTTCATAAACTCTCTTTAATATTTTAATTATCAGATGCTAGTATTAATAAAAATAAATTCTCGAAGGTTCAAAGACAATTTAAAGCGTGATACTAAGAAACAGCTTGAAATGGAGTCCGAAAAGCGATGAATATCCTGGTGAAAAAAAAAAACGAAACTGAAGTTTTCTTTCATAAAATCTAAATTAACATGATCTCAGCGTCATTTCCATGCTGCGTTCATATTTATTTTTCTAGTCAGGCAGGTTTCCTATGGCATAATTTAAAAGTTTATATTATTAGTTCTTACCTAACACCTGGTTTACATATATATATTGTAGACCTATAAGTTGATTTTCAACCATTTATTGACATTGGTTAAGTCTCTTCATGGTCCAAAAGAGGCTGGGACTCAAATTGATTTGATACCTCTTTCCTGCCATACACGTTAGCCCATAAAAATGCTCACCAATGATAAGTCACGATTTTCTGGGAAAAATCTAAGTGGGAGGCCAGAAAATGACAATTACCACTTTTATAACTTACAGAAAAATATAACAAAAAAATCGTTATATTAATTAGGGTTACTCCTTGGCGTGACAGACCAAGAATTCCCGTAGTCTACTAGTCGAATTCTGTGCCATTCACAGACGTAGCTGATCATGCTATTGGAAAAGGGGTGACATGTTTTCAGCATGTCGAGTTCTCCATCCGTTATAGTTTTTTTTTAATATGGAGCCACCATTTATTATAACTATCCAAATTCCTCACGATTCTGGGTGGGATCGATGACCGAAATTCCATGAGAAAATATCTTGCCCATGGAGACTAGGGCGCCTGTAGCTCTGCTACACGATGCTTCAGATCGCTCGCCTACGACGCGGGATTACAATAGTATATTACGATGCAAGGTTGGGAAATGGTATTTACAGAATCGAAGAAAATGTTTAAAAACCGACCGATAGTGAAGTTTTTAATTTCCGAGATTCTGTAAATAACTTCATCAACATGCGTTGTACATTTTTTTTGCGCGATGGTGTTTTCAAAATAATAAATAGTAATAAAATAATAACATCTTTGTTGGAAATATGTGCGTTCATTATAAACAATTGAGTAACGTTAACGGTGTGGGCAATGTTTATTAATTGTAAGTACAGGAGGCCGTAAGACTTATTATTTTTAAAATGGCCGCAAATACGTTTTATTGTTTTATATCATTTCAGTCTACTGCTGTGGTCTCGAGGCAGCGTGCTGCCTTGTCACGCAGCGGGCCCGGGTTCGATTCCCGGTCGGGACATGCTCCTGGGTGAGGTTTTTTCGGGGTTTTTCCTCACCTGTAAGACAAATGTCAGGAATCTTAGGGCCCAACGGTCCCCGAAAATCATCCGGCCATCATCAACATTCTTATCATTATCATCATCATCTTTCACCGGTGTGGAAGGCAACGGGAAACTATCACACATGTAATTCCCTAGTAAAGCTGCAAAACATAACATGAAAATGCTATGATTGCAGTGAAAAATCTGCCCTCGGTCAGAATTACAATGGATGGATGGATATTGTTTAAAATTAAGTTCAGTTCATTTAAAATGCAGTGATTTGTTTTATACAATGTATATTAACACTACATTTTGGATATTTTTTGTATATACATTGTACGTAGTATACACAGAGGACAGTGGCTTTACTTCCAGCATGTGGATGTAAATGTAATATTACAGTGTAGTTATTTAGGTTGACAATCCCGAAATATGGAAGTTGAACTTTGAATCATGGTCGCCATAAGTACGACAAAACGCACTATCGCGCAAAAAAATATTGTATAGATATTGTATAAGCAAATAACTGGTCTACAGAAATTCGTAGTTAGCATTATAACATTGTTTTATTGGCGTTTAAGTAAATGCTAGAGTTATACTCGATAAGAAACGGGATGAAAATGTCCAGTATTTTGGATCTACATTGTAATTTATTCAGTTACAGAGCTACCATGTACTCCGTTCAGATGGTAATTGATATTAAATTGATTCTAATCTATACCAAATATCATAACATGTGTAGATACTTGTTTTTAATTTTAATAAAAATAGGGCTTGCAGTTAACGTCACGATAAAATTCGTCTGTGAACTAAACATTTGTGAGGTAAATTATACATATTACATATTATATCAAACAAAATGATCGTAGATATATACAAACACATATACTATACATACACACAACAGAGAACAAATTGAAATTCTCTGTAAAAATGATTACACGTGAAAAAATAGCATGTAAAAATATTCACAGCTTTTAGTGCATTAAGGAAATTCGTAATATGGGAATGTGGTTCGAAATTCTCTCTCTAGGAGATATTGGCTTTTGTTAGCAAATTATAATATATTGGTAGTGCATCGATTTTTTATTTTCAGAGTTTTGTCTTGTAAAATATAAATGAATACAAATTTTATTTAGCATTAGTGGAATCTGTTGTATTGAAATTTTGAATGAACATCCCTTTGAACCTGCATGCTAGGTTTCATAGATGATAGTTTTAATCTTAGGAAACGTAAATAGACTGCTCGTAGCCTGCAAAAGTTTTTCTCGGTCCTAGAAATTACCGATTGTTCTGATGAGTGTATAAAATACAAAAATGAATATAGTCGGATTAAATTACTGTTAAAATTGTTTTTTAGGTTGTGAAAAATAAGCAAAATATATTTTTTTTCCATTCCGTGTGTGTGTTTTTTTTGTGTTTTTATCAAACTTTTGGTAAGAAATGTATACAAAATATTTCATCATCAACATGGTCCATTTACGAATTTAGGCCATTTGTTGACTTGTTTCGGCCTCAATAGAAACATCAACCAAAAGTATTTTGAGTGGACGTCCTGCTCTTTTTCTTCGTGCAGGTTGACAGCTTAACATTTGTTTGGGTACTTTCATTTAATTAATCACTCCGGAAGATGGATATTAAAGATTATTCTATTTTGTTTTACAATTTTCTAATGTATCACCCGTAACTGCAGCCTTATGTGATATCTTCTGCATATAATTATTTTAATGATCCAATGTTATTGTAATGTGATTATTTTTATCTCTTGCGGTACTTCTACCATTACTTTAAGGGAAAACAAACGTTTACGAGTATTTGCGAATAAAGTTCTTAGGAAAATATTTGGACCAAAGAGAGATGAACAGTCAGGTGAATGGTGAAGATTACATAACATTGAGCCACGAGAGCTTTATGGGAAAGCAGATATAATAAGAACAGTTATGTCTCGTAGATTGGGATGGGCAGGGCATATTGCACGAATGGGAAATGAAAGAGAGACATGGAAACTTTTGTATGTCAAGAGTGAGATGAGAGAATAACATTAATTGTCAAATGAGGGAAGTAGATTATACAGGGGATGTTGCAAACATTTCAGGATAGGAATGTATGGAGAGCTTATGTCCCTGCGGCCATGAATTTATGGTTCGATAGTACCAGTGACTTAGTTTTGCACTTCGATGGATTTTATTTTTTTAGTCAAATTCGGTAATATTATTTTGCCATTAACCACAGGATTTTTAAAAATGATTAATAAACGAATTAATATTAATTAAGTCCCGCGCCGTAGCCGATCGGTTAAGGTAGGAAGCCTTGGCGCAGAGATACGAGACTTGCACTGGTTCGAGTCTCCATGGGGGAAGAAAATTTCTCATGGTATTTCGGCCAGTATGGGACCGGTACCCACCCAGCATCCTGAGGCAATTGGGTAGCTACAATAAGTAGCGGCTCCAGGTTGAGGAACCAGCTATAACGGCTGGGGGACTCGACATGCTAACCACATGTCACCCCTACACTGGCTGTTGATCATCTACCTCTGTGATTGACACATGTGGATGTGAAGGGCCAGCAGCCGGCTGGTAAAAGGTCAACCGCTGAAAAGTGGAAAGACCCTCAATCGGAATTAATATTAATTAACCACAATAACGTAGAGTGTCGGCCGCGGTGACCTAGTGGTTATGTTGTTCCGAGGGTCGCGGGTTCAAACCGGTCGAGATCAATGGTTATTTAGGATGGAAAAATGCAAGAGAAAAGTTCTCTGAAAGGGACGTCAGGCAGTGAATCTCGAGTCAGGAGATTTCAGGCTCGTAAAACATCCTCAAGCACATTTATGTGACCATGAAGGGAGTCATGGGCACAGGCACGCAATGTTAAGTTGAAGAAGTAAACAGTAATCATTCGCAGTCGAGTCTACGACAGGGAAACAACAGCTTCTAGCGCTCGCCACTGAAGATGCCCTCCGCAGTTGAGGGAGAAACGTCTGGAAGAAACGCCAGTTATAGACCACGGCCACATAGCCCGGAATCTTTTACTACCAGTAATGATAGCCCGTAATGATAGTGTTGCAATCGGTAACGGGAGAGGAAGTCAACCGTGTGTTAAAGTAAGACGATGTAATGTAAACTAAATCATTCAAATATGAAATTTTCACTTCTTTTCTACACAGCATTTACAAAAAAAATAATTTTGTATTTTTAAAATTACAGTGTTGAATCAATTACGTAATATATTTCGTTCATAAAGTATAGCAGATAATTAACTTATAAGTAGATCTACTTTATCAACATATACTTTAATAATGTATCTTCTGTATGTACTTGCAATACTCTCACCTATATACTAAATAGAGAAATTATGATTTTATAACAAATCCAATATATTTCGGGAAAGACTTAATTGCTGAATAGTCAGTCCTGGTAGACAAATGCTCGTCTCTGATTACAAGATTCTCGGGTTCAAATCTGTCCGAGATCGATGGATTTATAAGATACGGGTTCCTTCGGAAGTGAACAAAACTCGTGATTCATGCAACTTAGTTCTACGTCGTGTAATATAACATCAAGTCTGAAAATAGAAGTCGCTGACAAACTTTGTCTGCCATTTCACGCCTAGATTTGAATAGCGACACTAATGATCTTATCTGTTAAAGAGCGTAGTTAAATAAAATAATTGTCGCAGAAGCAAGTTTAACACTGATCTTAAATTGTGGTCAGCCTCGTAGACAAGGCTTCGACAAGGATTTAATCTTTTTTTCTAATTTTTCGCATTGAGCATTTCATCACTTTCTCTACACTTCTTTTCCATCGTAGTTTAATCTCTCACCTTATAAGTATACTCGGATCAACGGATCTCCGCCCCTGTAGCGCTGGCATCGTTCTTCAAAAAGTACACGTCAGTTCTCACACCATCCCACCGCGCTCCCCTCCCACTACGTCAAATAGAAGCCATTGTAACTGACCGAGTAGGGACATTGCCAAACTACCCCCGGTGTCAGACTCTTGAATATTGAATAATGCAAGGTTAATTATTAGTTCTTCATATTTAATTTAAGCAGGTCTAATGACACTGATTGATTTCTACGGTTAATGGATATAATTATAATAGTGGATAATTGTTGGCTAAATGGAAATTACGTGAAGGGAATCTACATATGTTGTTTTTAAAGATAAATACTTCTCCTTCACCTCATTGTCATATTTGGTTAGATTTGGTACGTAATCTTCAAGTCCTAACAAAATTATAAAATGTTTGGTATGAATACACAGTCATATACCCTCCTTCTTTCTCATCCGAGCTAGGGATCGGCTATGGCGAAGTTACTACATGCTACGATCTTATTTACATACTGATACTATACAGGCATTCTAATTTATGCTTATGAATTAAGTTAATAATAATTTACAATTTACATACTATATAACATAACATACTGATACTGAGTTGACAACACTGGACTGTAAGTGTAAAAAAATTCCGCAAGAAAGCTCAAAACCGTGAGTAATGGGAGGGGAGAAAGAGAGAGATAGAAAATAGAGACAGGCAAGAATGCAGGGAGGGAAATGATTTACCGAGGCAGAAACGGAATTAGTGTTCAGTTCGAATTTCTTACGGGGGCACAGATCCGTTGGTCCAAGAATACTTTATTTGTCATACGCCGCCTAGGCTTAGAATGGCATGCCATGTCTGGAAAAGGATATTAAATTATAGATGGCTATACATTTTTTTGACCACATAAGGACATTAAGGGTCCACTCAAATGAGTGATCTGCTTAATGTCAGGACTTCCCCCTAGACAACACAATATTAAGACGAAACACACCATTCACACACATATTCATATTAAATATGGCGAATGTGATAATGGTGATTGTGATGGCCAGATGATGTTCGGAGACCGTTTGGACTTTAATGTTTCCTGACATTTCTCTTACGAGTGATGAAAAACCCGAGAAAACCTCAGGAAACTTGTCCCAATGGGATCAAATTCGGGCCCGCTGCATACGAAGAACTATGCTACATCGAGAGGATAGCGATAGACCACTTTCTTCACATTTTCTTAACCAAAATACGTTCTTTTGCACGCGTATCAGTATACAGTGTTTCGTCTTCTGAACATTAAATCTTCAAATAAGCACAAAGACATGCAATATTCAACAGTTTAATAACGAACATTTCATTAAGCGAAGAAAATTTTGTGAAAGAATACATCACATTTAAACATAACCACTTTAAATGGTTTTGGAAAGAAGCTAATAAGTAAGTTAAATTAAAAGAGCAAAAAATGGATTTAAGAATAAAGCACCCTATAATATAATTCCATAGAAAGAAAACAAATTCAAGAAAATTACTTACATCTTAGAACACATAGCAAATTTAAAAAAAAGTATTTTAAAAATTCAATATTACGTTGGCACCGATTAACAAATTCAGTCTGGGCTAACTACTAATGACGAATAAAAAGGTTAATGTCCCCAGATAATACAAAATCTGGAATTTATCAAATTAGTTGTAATGACTGCAATAATGTATATATAGGGAAAAAACTAAAAGGGATTTAGAAACTCGAATGAAAGAATACTTTTAAAATATTTAAAAATGGTGATATTGAATAATTGGAAGAGAAACTAAACTTTTTAAAAAATTAGAAAATCCTTTAGAATTAACGATTAGGGAAAATATATACATTCAGAAGAACAAATATGTAATCATGGATTTTGAAATTTTCCAAAATTATTGCTGAATTATGTACCATACGAAAGGAGAAATGTTGGACGCTCGCACAGAAGATGATCTGAACAACTCTAACAATTCTAGCTTTTATGAAACCGGAACGAGCCAACGGTTTAATCCATGGATAATGAAGAAAAAGAAGATTTTTGAAGTTCCCTGCTAGCAAAATTTAATCTCTAAGTTCATAAAATCGGAACCAGATGGCAATTCGGAAGATGGTGCTAACGGCCAAATTTCACCATTTTGAGTTTGACTGAAGATGCAGGCAAATGCCATTGAAATCGATATCGTGAATACACTGAACATCATGAGGTGAGGTGTAAAAAAAAAATGTGTCCAATTCATTTATAGACTAAGCTATAACAGAGTTACGTCACGTCAACCTCTCAAATGCCTGCCCGCCCCTAGGCGCCTCAATTGATATCGCTGGTCTAAAGTCATGAGTTTATAACACATTAAGTATGATTTTCACATTATTAATTAAAAATAAAAAGCTACGCATATCAAAACAATAAACTTTAACTTGAAAACTTCCATAATGGAAAGTTTGTATTCAACATGTCCACAAGGGAAAAATCTTTTAATGAACAAACGAATAGTTAACAAATTATTTATATCAATGTCACGTTGATGTAGCAATCTTCTCTCATTGCGTTCCAGGAAATTTTATTAACATGTTTTTACTTGTTTTCATAAAATTTGCTTTTTCAAAATTGTATGCACCTGCATGCGTTTTTGTCAGTTTGCAAAGTTGTACGGAAAGACATATTTATGAGAGTTCTCCGAAATATCCTGAGCAAGTTCCACCAGTATTGCTGATGATGAAAATTGTCTCTCAAATAAGATCAAAAAATTTGGGAAAGGAGAAATGTATAGGTTTAGAATCAAGAACACATCTTGTATTTATTCAACATTAGTAAGATTACATATATGTATATATATATATATATATATTCTACCGCTGTTGTCTCGAGGTAGCGTGCTGCCTTGTCACGCAGCGGGCTCGGGTTTGATTCCCGGTCGGGACAGGCCCCTGGGTGAGGTTTTCTTTCGGAGTTTTTCCTCACCTCTAAGACAAATGTCAGGAAGCCTAAGGCCCAACGGTCCCCGAAAATAATCCGGCCATCATCATCATCCTTATCATTATTCATCGCCATCCTTCATCGGTGTGGAAAAGCAACGGGAAGCTACCACACCTATAATTCCCTAGTAAAGCTGAAAAGCATAGCATAGAAATGCTATGATTGAAGTGAAAGACCTGACTTAGGGCAGAATTACTATGGATGGATATATATATATATATATATATATATATAGGCAACGGAAATAGGTTTTATAAGAAGGGCAACAAGAATTTCAAGAAGAGAAAAAATAGAAACTCAGTTATAAGGGAGAAAATTAAGATTGAAGACAATATTTTAGACTATATTAGAACTGAGCAATTAAGATGGTACGGAAATGTTCAGCGAATGGAAGAGGATCGTCCCTCAGGAGGGAAGACGAGGCAGAGAAATACCTAAAAATTCCTGGAGTCAGGGAATATATTTATACATGAAGGAGAACAGGAGATTGGATGGACCGACAAAATTGGCTATTATGAATCGGACGATGACAAAGATGTATTCATCTGATGATTTATGTATCTATCTACATGTGTGTGTGTTTGTGTGTGTGTCTGTGTTTGCTAACCCATCTATCAAAACGTTGTGCCTATTCTTTCTCAGCATTTAAGCATCTTGTGTAAATGTAATTGATATTAAATTTAATGATGTGAAATTAATGCTATTAAAGACATTAATTGTGTTCAGAAATTCCATCCCAAAATTTACTTTTAAGATTGAGGAAAACCACAAATCCTCCACAGACAAGTTCATTGGTGCCGAAGAAAGATCTTGGTACCTCCAGTACATTATGCTAAATATTTAATAAGCATTCAATTTCATGTATGGAGACGCGGTGATTTGATCCATTACAACTTACAGAATTTTACTGAAGTCATATAGTGAGGTCCAATTACACATACATGTATGATGCTGGGTAATTTACTGGAATCCATCTTTTCTGTGAGAGCACGCCGTGGCATAATTGGCTGAGGCAATACTCTACAAGTCGACATGTTTCGGGTTGAATTTCCAATGGGGTCAGGATATTTAAACTGGCCCAACTTTTTCACCGGCACCATAGACTTGGGATCGACTCAGCCTGCAATAAAAATTAGTTTTCTTCTTCTTCTACTACTACTTCTTCACTTCACGGGCTGGACAAATTGCCTTTCCGCCTCACAGTTGTTCTGATCATCTTTTTAGAGCCTTCCTACATTTCTTGATCCTCTTGGCTTGTAGTTAAATGCAGCTTTTGGTAATCTTATTACATTCAATCTTTCTACATGTTTAAACAATTTATCTCTATATTCTTTGATTTTTTTCAATCAGTGGATATATATCTAATTCTGTTCTTCGATCTTCATTCTTTATCCGATCTAATCTTATGCAGACTTTTGTTCTTCTACGAAAGTTCGTTTTTATGCTTTGTATTCTACTTTGTAATTTTTTGGTCATTTTTTTTCCAACTCCAAGATGTACAGGTATATAGAGGCTGTGGTATTAATTCAGACCATTTTTTGGTTATGGGTAAATTTAAATTATGATAAAGATGAAAAAGAAGTAAGATTAGAAATAAATCAACAAGTGAAGAAGTAGACAAAGTATACCTTTTTCAGGAGAAAAGTGTAAGAAAATTATAACAGTAAAGACTAAAAAATACCTCATACAAATACCAACTAGAGATACGTTGATGAAGAATGGAACAATATTAAAAGTTTTCAACTTTTATAAGATTCATGATGTGTTCCGTTGAGGTATTATTCAAAATTAAAATATAAAATTACGGAATATTCACCTGAAAGGTCTATCTCCTCAACTTAATTAATCATAGATAAACTCGTAAATAAACAATAAAGAAAGAACAATATAACCAACATAACTAAACTAGAAAAAGAATCTGACAACAACAAGAAAACAAGGATAACACATACACAGGAAAACAAACGACAAAATTAGCCAATACACTAAAGAAAGCCGATAAAAACGTAAAAATAGCATACAGAACTAATAACAAATTAAACAACATAATAAACAATAACATTGAAGAAAATAATATTTTCAACAGCAAAGGAGTATATAAATTGACATGTAAGGACTGCAACAAATTTTATATATGAAGAACAAACAGAATTTTTAACATCAGATTTAGATAACATTTTCTAGACTTTATTCACGCAGAAGGAAAATCAAGCTATTCAAAACACGTTATCCATGAAGGACATCGCATGTTAAATATTGAAAACACCCTAACATTAATGCACAGAGAAAATAATCCAGCGAAGATAAACGTATTCGAAGAGATGGAAATCATGAAAGCAGCTCACAACAACGACAATCTGATAAATGAAAACGAACCCAATACATGTAACCCCCTCTACCAGATCTTCAGTGAAACACCAGTTTTGAATCCTGCCGATATGGGACAAGTCCCGAAAGCGCTACAGTTAAATAATTAATTAAGTTGAGGAGACGGACCTTTCAAGTGAATATTTCATAATTTTATATTTTAATTAAAAGTTTTATTGAAAAGGCAGTCCAGGAAACATTAAGAAAAAACAATCGGTGTAGAAAAGGATTAATAATATGGAATGAAGAAATAGAATTAGCAATTAAATAAAAACAAAATTCATATAAACAGTGGCTTCAACAGAAAATAGCAATACGTAGAAAAAAGGAACAAAGAAAAGCAAATAATTATAAAAGCTTATCAACATCCTTGGAATAATTTTATAAGTGAAATAATGAACGATATTAAATAAAAATTAGTATTAGACTTGCATTCTTGGGACAAAGGCGGCGTCATGCATGGTTAAATCCGGTTGATATTTGGTGACGATTTTATAAAAAGGTTGGATCCTTATCCTCCATCTAAATCAAAAGCCTCCTGAAGACTGATAGTGGATACACTTTACATTTTTACTATCTGCACACCATTGTCGTTTAAACATAAATACTGATGTTGCATTAAACTTACTTGTAAATGCAACGGTTGACAATTCAAAGAATAGCAATGTTGTTTAGCTCATGCCATAACTGCAGTTTCCGTGTCAGCAAACAAATTCAACAGATCAATCATATTAATTCAAAAGTAGAAAATAAAAGTGGTGTATTTTAGGAAACAGTAGTAATGCTGAATTACCATAGCTCGAATATCGAACAATTAGGAACTCAGTGTAAGTAAAATTTTTGCTTTTTAATTTGTCATTGGCAATGCCGTGAAATTTGCAGAATTATTATTAAATCAATCCTTGCATTGTCAATTATCTAGTAGCTAGCATTCTAGTCCCTAATGTGGATAATCCAATGCCTGCTTGTTCAAATTCAGCCATATTTTAATTTTTTTCAGTTAGTGATACTTTTTATTGTTTCGGAAGCCAGTAAAAACAATGTAAAAATGTCGAAGATTTACGTAACTAAAATAAACTGAAGTTGCAGCAAGCTTTAGTAGGCACGAGGGTCTCTTCGGGGCGTGTTTTAGATTAGGCTTATGTCTGGGTTCTATCGGTGTGAAGGAGAAGGAATTCGGTGATCAGTAACAATTAATTGTGTAACTAATTAAGAGGATTTATTATGTTAACCTCACATGAACAACACAATATTCACAATGAATTAATAATATCTTCTAGACTACTTGAGCATATCTAGACTTCCCTAGAATATTTACGTACGATAGATTGATTCACACTTTAGGTAATAATATGAGAACAACTGGCTCCTCACTGTATGTACTCGTATGGGAGCTACTGGCCATACTCTGTGATCGTATGAGAGCAACTAGCTCCTCTGTGTATTCGTATGGGAGCTACTGGCCACACTGTGTTAACAATAACATTTCTTGGCCTTTTATAATTATTTCTCAAGGAAGTTTTACAATTGGCTCAAGTATACCCTTTTAACAAAATTTATTGTTTTGCAAATCTGACCATATTCAACCCGTCAGTCAGGATTAAAACTTTTTCTAAATGAATACACATTTTATAAAAGCACTAATTTCGCTTCCCTAGGTTTGAAAATTAATATTTAGCAAATCTGACCATCTTTTACCCGTCAATGAGATGTACACTTAAATAAAAAGCATTAGTTTCAATTCGCTAGGTTTAAGTACCTGTACCAGTCAACTCTTTTTGAGTTACAGGTAGTCACTATATAACTGCTTATTGTGTGTTCCCAATCAATAACCAAATTAATTTAAATTCTAGGAATTACTAATGCCGCAAAGTCTGAAGTAAAAGTTTCCCAGCAAATCCCTTTCGTCCCTAGTTAGAATCACGTGATTTTAAAGAACAGCATTAGATTAGTTCAATCAGTGACTTTTCTTGGATTCATTTAGTCTAATTTTTCATTAATTTACTTAATTAAGATGATACATTTAATTAGTTTTAGTTTAATTATGTTTAGATAATATAAATGTATTTTGAATTAGAACTAAGTAATTTTATCAGACTATAACTGAACTTTTAGATCATAGTTCATTGTTAGCGTTAAAATAATTTTTTAGGACATTAGAGAGTCATTTGTCCTCAATATTAGACTATAGTTTAAAATAGTTAAATTATAAAAATAAACGTTAAAACATAATTTAACAATTTAAAATAATGTCAAATTGCTTTAAATCTTTGCTAAAATAACTCATAAATAGTTGCACATAAGTGAATACTTAAATCGATACCGGTATTTATCTATAATGCATTTTAATTAAAATATAGATACTTATTTATGTTGCAGATTTTTATTAACTGACTCAGCTAAAAGTATATAGGTTTAACTAATGATATATTATTTTTTATGTATAAATGTCGTTAGTCTCATCAATATAATTATTTTAACAGGAATGTAAGCGTTCTTCTTTAATGTACACCTTGTCCCATTGAAACATCCCACATTTTAATTAATCATAACTCTCAAAGTATGCGGAATTGTGAAATGAGGTTGGTGTTAAAAGAAAGAGAAACTCAAAGAAGTTATGTTTTCATTGTTGCAGTTAATTCGTCTATCGCATGCCGGACAATAATGACAAAAAACCACGTTCGCCAGACATCACTCCACTGGACTACTTCCTCTGGGGGTATGTAAACGACCGCGTGTTTGCGACTCCAGTACAAGATCATCATGATTTACGAACCCGTATCATTGACACAATTGCAACAGTACCAATGGACATGTTGGACCCAACGTGGCACGAAATCGAATACTGTCTTGATATTGTTCGTACTGCTAATGGTGCACATATAGAGGTGTTTTAGTGTGTGGCAATGAAAATTCTTCGAGTTTCTGTTTCGTTTAATACCGGCCTCATTTCATAATTCCGCATACTTTGTTAGTTATGATTAATAAAAATGTGGGAGGTTTGAATGGGACACTCTGTATAATGTTTTTAATATTATCAAAAGAGTTTTATAGAATACAATTTTTATAGATGGAATTATAGAGTTAGTAAGATTGTTATTGGTCATTAGATTTTTAACACTTTTTAGTGAAATAATATTTTTATTCACATTTGAATTCAATATATATCACAGAAAGGTCGTATTTTACATTTTATTTCATTTTTGTTCTTATAACATTTTTAGCAGTTTTTAAAACGTATTTCGATTAATTATGTTCTACATAATTTTTGAAAGAACACGTTTTTCATTATCAATTTAATATAAAAATATATGCGTTTAATTTGAGAACGTACGCTATTATCTTTAAAATTACTTGTGGTAAATTAATTAAGATAGGATATCGACCAACCTCCAAGTCTTATTGATGTTGTCACTACAGAGCAGCAGATCCCAAAGTTCGATTCCCTGCTATGGTATGCTATTTATCTGAAGAGAAAAACCAATATTTTAAATGAAAATCTAAGCGCACCGGGAAAACTTTTTTGTATGTACCCATATTTGTATTTGTATTAATAAAATTAATTATCGATTTTCGTCGTGAAAAAAGTAGACCCTACTAAAATGAATCATGTGTTCTTTCCTTAAACGTTTTAATTTGAACTCTCTCTAATTAAAACTTTGTTTATAGCTCTGATGTCGAAGTTTCGACAGAATGCGAAACTAGTTCTCGCGTCTGGAAGTTAGAATTACAGTTTACTGCAGTTTTAAAACAATTTTGCGGTCTACGGGTTAAAGGTAAAAATATAAAAGTTTATAAAATTTTGGTGAGAAATCATTCTATGTACTTGTCTGCTTCGTGCAAAAAGTAATTAGAATATATCACCGATATTACATAATTTGCCCAGCGTTTTATCTTTTCTTAAATTAGCCTATTATTTGATATTTAAATTGGGGAACATTCAGCAATATGGTGCATACCTCTCTGGACAATGTGACGTACAGGCTTGAATGTCCTGGTTGTGTCTGTAGTACGGGATCTGGAGTAATATATAGTCATGTTGAAACGGGATATAATGCAGGATTTTCAAGTCAAACAAAATCTGATGTAGCTTCTCACGACTGGTTAGAAAAACATACAGTAGATGTAAACACAAAACTTTAAAAATTGGAAAACACAAATTAACTTATCATGTGAGAGACTCATGAATTTTGAAATTCCCGGGGAGAGAAACTTACTAAGCAAGTTCTTCAGATCACAGAAAGAGGGAGCAGGAGTCAAAATCCCTCATTTCAATGAATCGTAAAACGGAAAGAATGAATAAGCCAATGAAATTGAATTAATTCATGAAATACTCGTAGATTTTATTTTACGCACCCTAGTACATTTCTACACGTCCCCTATTTGTAGCACCAAAATGTACTCAATTTCTTGGATATTTCTCACTAACATTTCAACTGTTACTATGGCAATAACATCTAACCAACTAACTCACTGGCTCTATCGAATCCATAGGTTCATGGCAGCGCGGACATAAGCTCTCCATACATTCCTACCATGAGCTAATGTTTTCCCATCATCCCCTGTATAATCTACTTCCCTCAAATCATGGATAATGTTATTCTCCCACCTCATGCTGGGTCTACTAACTAGGCGTTTTCCTTCTGGTTTTCCTATAAGAAGCTTCCATGCACCTCTTTCATTCCACATGTCCTGCCTATCGCAGTCTACGAGACTTAACTATTCTCATTATATTCATTGGGTGATTTATCTAATTTTCGCGATAATATATAAGGTCCTAACATTCCATGTTCCTAGGAACATGTCCCTGAGTTTGTGCCTTTGACATGGATTCCCTGAAGTAGTCCCCGCCCGGAGAACCGAATGGGGGACTATTTAACCTCCGGAGAATTTTACCCCAATGGAACCTATGTCCTCATTTCTTGACGGTTATATTTTTACGGTGAAGGTACTTTCTTTCGTCTGGCTTATCGCCTTCGACCAGTCCGGCATGGGTAACCCTTTCGGCAGCAACGCCACCGCCGGCGTAGCTCTCGAGGTCATTTAAGCACTCAAGCCACTCCTCCACGACAAGGTAAATATGGCATAGAGGGGTGGCAATCAGATCACGGATTCGAATTTGCAATTCTCGTATATCTTTCACTGGAACCGCAAATACACACATCTTCAAGAAATCCCAGATGAAGAAATCCAGCAGAGTTAGATCCGATGAACGTGGTGGCCCCACATCGGTGCGTGCGTCGCTTCCAATCCATCGATTAGGAAATGTTGCACTGAGGGATTCCTGAACATCACCACTCCAGTGTAGGGGCCCCATCTTATTGAAAGATGATATTAGGTTGTAGAACAACTGCCTATGCGTACATGAACTGTTCCAAGCTATCCCAAGTACACGGGGCCTGTGACTGTAATTCTTAAAAAAACGGACATCTTGCCCTTCAATAAATATCAGTTTTGGACTTAAACGGACATGTTCACGTGTGGGTTTTCTGATCCCCATATTCGTACGCCATACCGATTAACAACCGCCGATACGTGAAATGTTGCCTCGTCTCAAAACAGCACGTTGTCAATGAAGTGATTTTCCGAAGTGTTATTACGGTTAGTCCAAGTTCCGGTTGCAAGATTACTACGTTCATGGAGTGTAAGAACAAAATATATTTTTTATCAAATTGTGAATGACTGAATATATTTTTGCCGAGTTGCCTATTAAAATTCAGCCGACAGTATGTTTCATTAAAATATTATTTATTTATTTATTCTAAATAATTTGATTCACTTGTTATTAAAATAAATTATAATCTAGTTCGCAGAAATCGATGTATATAGCTTGAAACGTTTAGGTTGCCATTTCAAACTTGGCCGTAAACCTTCTCGCGGCTACAGTAGGCTGTGACACCAATCAGTAATAAAATGGCGGTAAGTGCGTATTTATTGTTTTATATTGTTTCAAAGAAAGTTCAGTTCATTTAAAATGCTGTGATTTGTTTCGTATAATGTATATTAAGACTACCTTTTGGATATATTTTTTTTGTATATACATTGTACGTAGTATACATAAAGGACAGTGGTTTTACTTCCCGCTGCGAGGAGGATACAGCCAAGTTTGCAGTGGCAACCAAAACTTTTCAAGCTCTATACATCGATTCCTGCGAACTGGATTATAATTTAATTAATGACAAGTGAATCAAATTATTTCGAATAAATTAATTAATTATATTTTAACTAAACATACTGTCGGCCAAATTTTAATAGGCAACTCGGCAAAAATGTATTCAGTCATTCACAATTTTATGAAAAAAATAGATTTTGTTCATACGATCGATGAACGTATTAATCTTGCAGCCGGATCTTAGACTACAATAGAATTTCCATAGCAAATTCCTTAGGACGCGACCTGTCGTTTGGTGTCAGTTATAGCACAATCTGCACTTTATATGAACACAATCAAAGCCGCTTATGCAGAACTCGATGCCTTGATGCCATGCTTCTCTGAAATCCCGCTCGAATTTCTTCCACCTTTCCTTCTGTCTCGAAACGCCGAGCTCCAACAGATAATTTTAGGACACTTGCGATCGTAAGGAACTTACTGAACTAGAACCTAACTTATTTTCCAACAGGTGCCACTTCTCCGTACACTCGTCTGTAATTTCGTTGTGTTAAAATTACGCATTCCGTCTCCACATACCACACCACTGTTTGATCGCGTTGCTGTGGAGTCGCCATTTTTGCATTATACGATTGTCGCGAAGCGTAGTGACACAACAATCAACTTCAAAGGAAATTAAATGCAAATTTATTTAGTTTATTTTATCATCAGCCTCATTTTACAAATCCGCATAGGCCTACCTTGTTAGGAATGACTAATTTAAAAAAAAGAGATGTTCGAATGGAACATTGTGTATGTCACAACTGATTCTCGTTCTCGCGGTTACAGTTGCTATTACAATGATAGTATGCATGCATGTTGTTTGGTTTATCTTTCAAGAATTGGGGGATTTCTGAGGAGTATCTATGTTTTTTATTCAATGACCCAGGTTGTCATTTCAACATTTCTGATATTCTCTCCTGGTATTGGCATAATTGTAACCTACTTCTGAGATTAGGGCGCCTGGAAGACGGGCTTATTATGCCCCGATGATATGACAAGACAGCTCGCTTATATGTAATAATTTATCAATTCTCTCAATTCTTATCAAACATACTACTTTGCTTTTAAAGCAAATAGAAACAGTTTCTTAAATTTGATCTCACTATTTCGCTGTGTAGGTCAAGTAAATCTCACACTTTTAAAAAATAATTCCCAATTCAAACTTAATAAATTTTGAAAGTATTGAACCTAATTCCAAGAGTTTACAACATAAAAACTGAACATGAAACTAATTTGTAGCAATGTGTATTAATGTCAATGAATTATGAAAAAACGCAAAACACTGATAACACTCAGAACATTTTTTTTTTTTTTGCCTAATGCCACCGCGTTGTCTTTTATGAAATTTCTGGCTTTCTCCCCTGGCATTGGCGGAATTCTAATCCATTTCTTGATGGGGTATATGGAAGGCGGAGTTATGTTACCCCGATGATATGATGGGTGATAAATGATAATGAAGCGGCAGGAGAGTTCTTAACCTAAACTTAACCTAAATTCCAGACCATGGGTAACCAAAGGAATAATCCCCTTTAAAAAATGCCTATGGTCTGACAGGGGGGGGATTGAACCCCGGGACCCTCATGAACAGTAGTCAGTTAACGCTGACCATGGGGCTGGTTTTGGGATGGTTAAGCGCAGCAGGAAAACGGTATCAACAATGGCTTGGCGGAAAGATCAACGATGAAAGTCATTATAGCTGTAAGTAAAGTAAAATGATCCCGCTACAGGCCTCAGGAGACCCTTGTGGTAATAGGGGTTAAGTCTTTCACTTTTTCTGGACAATCGGCACTTAATGTCAGCCGGGTTGTCAGCCCTGCGTGACGGCCGCCTTTATCCCCAGAAAAGTGTCTGGTACTCATTTTCGTTAGAGGCTGAGTCGACCCTAGGGCCATAGTGTCGCCAGAAGGTTTGGGTCAGTTTAAAATCCTGACCCCACCGGGACTCGAACCCTCAACCTTCCGGCTTGTAGCGCAGTGCCTTAACAGCTACGCTACGACGTACCCCCCATTATAGCTGTACATAAAAGTTTATACTTGATTATTATTATTTCTTAAAAATCTAATTCTAATGCTTTTATTGATACTTTTTGATCTTAAGTCAGTTCTGAGTAGGCCCTATGAGAATGTAACATTAATATTGCAAGTTAATAGATAATCCAAGTAAGAATAAATTCCAGTTTTAAGAACAAGTTTTTAGGCTTTAATGTCGTGGACTATTAATTAATTAATGACTAGTCAGTTTCTTCTTGTCTTGAAGCTGCAGCATCCTCCAGTCTTTCAAATATTCTCCTTCTATGTTTCTTTGTCATCTGTAGTGCTTTCGGCGACAATCCGCAGTGATTTAGTCAGATGATAATGTAATGTTGAGGAACAAGAATCCAAGGAATGAATGATCATAGATTCTTGAGCATTATACACGAACTACATGGGTAAATTAATCCGTACATCACGGTCTTAAAGCTAAACGTATAAAATATTAATAACGACAGGCATGACATTCTTTGTCAAATTAATTTTAAAATAAATATATTTAGCGAATTTGGGTGTCAAAATATAGCCTCGCTATTTCGAACCATTGTTTCATGAATTATCTATCCTTATTTTAAGAATGTACACCGTGTCCCATTCAAACCTACCACATTTTAATTAATCATAACTCTCAAAGTATGCGGAATTATGAAAAAAATTGATATTAAAAGAAAGAGAAACTCAACGAATGTGTGTTATCATTGTTGCAGTTAATTCATTGGTCGCATGTTGAACAATAATGACATAAAACAAAATGGCGATTCCTTAGTAACGAGCACAAACCGTTTTCTGGTATACAGACACGAAGTCAATAATTATAGTGCAAAGAAATTACCGGAGAGAATATGGAGGAAATACATATGATGGGAAGACCATTAAGGCATGGCTTGAGAAGTTTCTGGCGACTGGAAGCTTTAAAAAAAGGAATCAGGAGGTGCTCGTATACGTGTTTAAGAAGAAAAGATTGAAGAAATTAGAGCAGGATTTCAGAGAAGTCCACAAAAATCAATTCGCCAAGCTTCCCGGCAGTTCAATGTGCAATGAAAATTCTTTGAGTTTTTGTTTCGTTTAATACTGACCTAATTTCATAATTCCGCATACTTTGTTAGTTATGATTAATTAAAATGTGGGAGGTTTGAATGGGAAACCCTTATTTTAAATTTGTTCTAATTAGCTTACCTGCTTTAATTATCCCTCTGATTTTATGTACCATACACCATACATCAAATGCTATGATTGCAGTGAAGGACCTGCTCTCGGGCAGAATTACTATGGATGGATACCATACATTTTCTATGGAATTGAAGTATTAAATTAAAATACAAAAAGAAAAAAAAACTTATAGATAAATATTGCTTGATTTTAAACGTATAGGCCTACAAGAAAAATTGTAAATTAGCATATATAATTATAAGTTGTACTACATTGCTATTTAACCTGTTTGCAATTAAAATGAAATATGCATAAAATAATTATACACGATATGAACAAAACTACTAAACAAATAAACGCTCTCTAATTATATAGAGCAGCAGAATTGTGACGCATTCTAAAACAAATAATAATTCATTATAAATATTTCCCTACCTCTAAAAATTGAACAAAGCTTATAGATGATATTGGAGACTTTTCAAATCAGCAGTTATCAGTATTCATTTCTATAATTTATGGCTACTTTCCGTTTCCTTTTGCAGATATGCACAACTGAGTAATTCAAATTAACTTGTAAATGTAAATGTCAACGGCTAGATCAATAATACCACACATTATATAACTCTGAGTTGTAAAATATTATTTTAATATTTAAGCAGTATTCTAAATGTATTCGTTGACGCGTCGTAAAATACAAAATTTTATTACATATCGCCTGGTTAGTTCTAACTCGATATTAAAAAAAAAACTTGTTTGTGTATATAATGCTCTTTCCTTCTGCAACAGTTCCATTAAAATTTTAATTTTGTTGTCAGAAACTATTAAATCCCTTTATCAAAACTATTATTATTGTTATTGTTGTTAATATTATTATTATTATTATTATATGAAAATATTTTGCAGTACTCTTTACATCAATTAAATCAGTTATGCCGAGAATGTAATTTTGAAATATCAAAAGAAAAAAAAACGAAAATAATGACATTTTGGGGAAATGAACATATAAGATCAAAAATCATAATAGGCAACAAACTCTGGAACAAGTAACAAATTTTAATTATTTGAGTTGTAATTTTACTATAAACTCAAAAACTGAAAGAGACGTAAATATGAAACTGTCAAGATTTCAAATGATATGTGGAACTATACATAGAACATTAAAGAACAAAACAAGAAGAGATGCTGGATTGAAGTTTTATAAAACATTGGCAGTTCCTGCATTACTTTATGGGAGTGAAACTTGAGTAATGACCAAAAAAATACAAAGTAGATTACAAAGCGTAGAAATGAACTTCCTTAGAAGAACAAAAGGCTGCACAAGATTAGATCGGATAAAGAATGATATATAAGAACAGAGTTAAATATATATCCATTGAATGATAAAATCAAAGAATATAGAGAAAAATGGTTTAGACATGTAGAAAGAATGAATGTAACAAGATTACCAAAAGCAGCCTTTAACTACAAGCCAATAGGTTCAAGAAATGTAGGAAGGCCAGTGAAAAGATGGACAGAACAATTGTGAGGAGGAACAGACAATTTGCCTAGCCCGTGAAGTGATGATGAAGAAGAAGATTATTATGATTATGATTATCATTATTATTATTATTAGTTTTATTATTGTTAATTATGTAGTACCTAAAACTTAATTTTGCGGTCTCCTGAAAAATTAAAAAAAAATGAGGTTAGCAAAACTTTATTCTAAGCAGGCGATATTATTAAACATTTTAAAATAAACACTGCCATATTTCAGAATAAATTAATTTATAGATACATATGGGATACATGCATTTAAACATTTACTCTTATTCACACACAATAGACATACGTATTTACTATTAATGAATTTTGTTAACCTTTTGCATGATTTTATCTTATATTTTACCATATAGCGTCATCTGATTGTTAATGTCGGTGTTTTATTAAATTTTCCCTTTATTCTTATATTCTTTCTTGGCACTTGAAATTGTTTGCAAATTATTTTAAGATTTCACTATCAACATTATCTTAATGCACTTTTATGACATGTTTATCCAGTACTGATTACTTAATTTAACATTTAATAACAATTATCCACATAATATCAGATCCAAGTATAAATAATTTGTCATAAAATATTCGTGGTAAGTGCTATATTGATTTATACGTTCACTGGACTAAAAAATTATATTTAATTAAATAAAAATAAAACTTAAAGTTGTATGTGATTTTCATATTTATTAAAATGTAAATTAGTAACAGCTGTTTCGGTACCGTGTACCTTCTTCAGACATGATAACAAATGAATGAATTTTGTTATTATAGTACATAACAACTGTACTATGCAACATTTTTATAACAATCTCTACTATAAATTTAAAAGAGGGGATTCATTCAAATCAAGTTGGGAATTTAAACAGCTAATTACCATTTTTCAATTTATGTATCTCTACAACTTCTAAAAGATCAACCTTCTTTTATATTTCTTGTAAAAGGAACATATGAGAGCATATAACAGAAATTTAGATAATTCAAAGTATGCAAAATTGTAGACTTCCACGGCAGGTATTTTGATTCATGTATTTTATGTCTTTCGGGCTTTACCAGACCATGGTCATTTAGCCCGAAAGACATAAAATACATGAATCAATTCAAAGTATGCTATCCACCTACTCCAATACGATCATTGTTTTGATTCAAATTTTAAAATTTTACATGTTTGTGACAAAGGAAAGAAGTTGGATATTTTAGAACTTGTAGAGATAAATAAATTGAAAAGTGCTAACAAGCTGTTAAATTCCCGACTAGATTTGAATGAATCGCCTCTTTTAAATGTATAACAGAGATTGTTATAAAAAAGTATTGCATAGTTACAGTTTGGAGAATCATTGAGAAACATTCGGCACCACACTATTCGAAATATGATGGCAGCCTTGCGAGATTATGGATACACAGTTTATGAGGAAGTTCATGGTGTGGCCACTAATGGAAGTAACAGACGAATAGATATTACTGCATTTAGACCATCTTCTAAAATTGTTTTGATATTAGATCCCACAATCCGTTTTGAGACCCATAGTGGACAACCTGAGGAAGTTGACTGTGAAAAGAAAGCCATATATGAGCCAACAATTGACTATTACAAAGATAAATACCAATAGTATAACTGTCGCAGGATTGATGATCGAGGCAAGAGGTACTATACCAAGATTCGTAGCTAAATTTTGGAATTCCTAAGATTTGGACAGGGTGTCTTTCTAAAATTGCCATCGCTGCCATTAGAGGTTCAATTTCAATTTTAGAAAACATATTTACAAAATTTTTACTTTATAGTATGTATAGGCCTACTTCAATTTCAATTACAATTTGAAATTTTTATTGTATTTACAAAATGTATTTCATCAATTTCGAAAATTATTGTCTGTATCAATTTCTCCTTGAGGCAATCCTCTAATGAGGAAAGTTGTATATAATATAAAAAATGTCCTATAATAACAATCATTCATTTGTAATCATGACTGAAGAAGGTACAAAGTACCTAAACGGCTGTTACTAATTTATATTTTAATAAATATGAAAATCACATAAAACTTTAAGTTTTATTTTTGTTTAATTAAATGAATTATGGATTTTCATTAAGTAAATGCCAATTCAATTGACTGAAAAAGTGTTATATCAACAACGAGTTATTTAGATAAATTATAATTTGTAACCCAAAGTTGAGATGAATAAAAAGGCGTATAAGAATAAAAGAGAGTAAGGAAGAATGCCTGTTCCAATATATTGTGATTAATAATTATAGACATCTGAGTCTCTGACGGTTAGCGAGCTTATCAATATTCCACTCCGGAATCAGTTTCTAGATTGGGTCCATTCAGATCTGTTAAGAAAATAAGGTTTATGATATGAGAAGGAGTAAGATGTTAAATATAAAATTGGTACCTGGTAAGTCAGTCGTCCTCAACTAAATTATTAAATAGTTCCAATATGGAGGCCTTTCAAAATCAATGTTTAATCTTCTGCATTTTAACTGGTACTGATGTTGTACAGGTTGTAAAACGGATTTATGTCTGTGGATATGAAACAGATTTTGAAAGGTCTCCATATTGGAACTATTTAATAATTTAGTTGAGGACGACTGACTTACCAGATACCAATTTTATATTTAACATCTTATTACATAACCTCAACGGTGCTTTAATATGAATTTTAAGTGTTCAATGAGGAGTGAAAACGGATTGAGACCAATAAACAAAGTTTGCGTTATGCTAGAGATGTAACTCTCTGTTTTAACAACTGCTAACCGGTGACAGCAACTACTGTCACCTTTGTTTCTATGGATTAGTGTATAGAGGAAAATAAACCAGAAAAATATATATGAGTTTTTATAACTTTTAAAATTCAAGAATTTATTAGATAATTAATTAATTTAATGCATTATAAATACAAAATACTAGTTTTAGGCCTATTGATGTCGGGATTTGTATCCTTTTCAGCCTCGATAAAGCATTTACAATCCAATATTATAATTATATTATTGTTATTATTATTACTTGAATTTTAATAACTTTATATTTAAATATATAATTAGTAGGTTAATAAGATTGAAGATTTTTGTTTAAATATTTTCAAATATATCTGAATGGATAGTTGAGTAGAAATAGATATTAATGGCGTGTTTTTGTGTCAGTAACTTACACCTACAGCTGCAAGTCACCAAACCAACTAGAACTTCCCGCCACACCCAAATTCTATGTCCTAACGATCGAAGGAAGGAAGTGAACCTAGCGGGAGAAAAATCACTGAACCTCGTCCTTAGATTGAGGATTAAAGATCTTCAATATTATTTGTCAGCTGCAGAATTGGCTAAAGCATAAATAAATCTATTTCCAAATTAAAAATGAGATATGATATCAGAAGTAATGTGGTAATGTCGACACACACACACGCACGCACACACACACACACACACACACACATATATATATATATATATATATATATATATATATATATTATACGTTCTATTAGTAACATAAAATGTGTTATAAAACCTTATGAGTAGAGCTGAGATTACTATATATAATTATATATTTTTCCTGCTATTTAAACGCTGCTCTGGGAAAAGTTATAGGTTCACAAATCGCTATAACTGGGGTCACTAGAAATGCATTTCATTTTACACATTTTGCCATTTTTAACCAATTTTCATATTCTTGTGATATTACATAGAATTACATATAAATATAAAAAATATTTTTACAAAAGTAGCTATACTATAATTAATTCGTCTACCGCTGTTGTCTCGAGATAGCGTGCTGCCTTGTCACGCAGCGGACCCGGGTTCGATTTCCGGTCGGGACAGGCCCCTGGGTGAGTTTTTCGGGGTTTTTCCTCACCTGTGAGACAAATTCAGGAAGCTTAGGGCCCAACGGTCCCCGAAAATCATCCGGCCATCATCATCATCATCATCCCTCACCGATGTGGAAAGCAACGGGAAGCTACCACACCTATAATCCCTTACTAAAGCTGCAGAGCATAGTATGAAAATGTTATGATTGCAGTGAAAGATCTGCCCTCGGGTAGAATTAGGTACTATAGAATAGAATAATTAATTCAATTACGTACAAAAAAAAAACACTTGGGAATTCTTTTTTGATGCCATGTAAAAACCGAGAAATAGTCGGGAATTTCATATTTGGACACCCTGTTACCTTAGTATAGCTGTTTATGGAGAGCTTATGTCCTCGCGGCCATGAATCTCAGGGCTCGATAGTACCAATGAATTAATTATTAACAACTGTAGAACAAATTACTAACTTAATTATAATAAACCATGACCGTGATCAGATTTGGTGTTGCGATTGACACTTAGGTAATGTTTTCTGTTTTTAAATAAACAATACTTTTTTCAAATATATTTTTTGATAACAATACTATTTAAAATGTACAAGACAAAAACGAGTATGTAGGCATATCTCTTTTGTGGTAGCTCACTAAAAGAAAAAAGAAAGAAAATTCAGGCATGCACTCCTTAACTCTGAACAAATAAATTGCGTGAAACTGGTTGATTACACTTAGAGATAAATCCTGTAAGGCGAACAAAGTTTTCTTAGATAAAAAAAAAGAATAAGATAATCAGAATCTATAGGAAAAGTTTCCAAGTCTTCAGCGAAAATGGATTGAAATGCTTGGGATAGAAGCGCTAGAGTATCAACTTCAAACTCTTACAATAAACTTTTACAGCAGAAATAAAGAACAGAAGATAATTAAAAAACCACATTATCCAAAATCCTATTCATTAATTTGGTTTGATTTCAGCTTAATTAACATGAATTGTAATTAGTGTTTATTCAATAAATATTTTTTTTTTGCGCGGTAGTGCGTTTTGTCGTGCTTACAGCAATGGCGACCATAATTGAAAGTTCAAGTTCCTACATTTCGGGGTTGCCAACCTAAATAACTATACTATAATAAAATAACTACACTGTAATATTACATATTACAAACACGCGTATGGGAAGTAAAACCACTGCCCTCCATGTATACTACATACAATGTACAGTATATATAAAAAATATCCAAAAGATAGTGTTAATATACATTAGACGAAACAAATCACTCCACTTCGAATGAACTGAACTTTTATTTGAAACAATTTAAAACAATAAATACGTAGGCCTACTTGCCGTCATTTTATTAATAAATTGGTCTCACGGCCTCCTGTTTTTTCAACTAATAAGCATTGGCCACACTGTTAACGTTAGTCAATTGTTTATAATGAACGCAAATATTTCCAACAAAGATATTATTATTTTACTATTATTCATTATTTTGAAAACACCATCGCGCAAAGAATAATGTACAACGCACGTTTGTGAAGTGTTTTACAGAATCTCGGAAATTAAAATCCTCGCTATCGCTCGGTTTTTTGTACATTTTCCTCGATCCTGTAAAAAAACCACTTCCCAACCTCGCATCGTAATATACTATGGCATTGTACACCCATTTCTCAATAGCTATCTGATTTTAAGTGTTTGAAATATTAGCTAAAATGCAGTGTTGTAAACAGGTTACCTTTTAAAATGTCTTCACGGGGTAGCAGTCGTTTAACAATGTTATGTCCAAGCGTTCAGCCGTCTCCCAGACCATTATCTTGTTGTTGTCCACATTCCAGTCATTTCTCAAGAAGGTGGCCTCCAGGATGGAGACTCGAAACTTTGTTTCAAAAATGTTAAAAATGATTGTTAGCTTGAAGACATTTGAAATGATCAACGCCGAGAAATGTTCAATCCTTAAAATAATATTATTCTTCTGAATAATAATAATAATAATAATAATAATAATAATAATAATAATAATAATAATAATAGTAATAATAATAATAATAATAACGTCCGATGATTCGATAGTTCTTATAGTATTGTAAAGGATACCATAAAAATATTCTACTGTATATATGAATAGCATCTTAAGATAAATAACTAACTGAACTAATTCACTGAAACTATCGAACCCGGAGGTTTATGACTGCGTAAACATAAGCTCAACAAACATTCATATTTTGAAAATTAATGTTTTACATTCAATTCTTCCATCCATTTTCATGCTATGCTTTGCAGCTTTACTAGGGAATTATAGGTGTGGTAGCTACCCGTTGCTTTCCACACCGGTGATGGATGATAATGATAATGATAAGGATGATGATGATGATGGCTGGATGATTTTCGGGGACCGTTGGGCCCTAAGCGTCCTGACATTTGTCTTACAGATGAGGGAAAACCCCGAATAAAACCTCATCCAGTAGCCTGTCCCGACCGGGAATCGAACCCGGGCCCGCTGTGTGACAAGGCACCACGCTACCTCGAGACCACAGCGGTAGACTTATATTCGTTATAGAGATAAATTATCTGTATCCATCTCAATGGCATATAAGTTAATATTTATATATTGACAAATGATAATTGAATTAAGGGTATAATTCACCTTGCTCAAATTATGGTTTATGTAATTCTCACCACATGTCATTCTTGCCCAACCTACTAACTGCTTTCCTTCTATCTTTTTTACAAAAGATTCCAATCCCATCTTTCTTACCATTCGTGCCACATGTTGTCCCCATCGAAATCTGCAATACTTAACTCTTCTCATTACATATAGTTTCCCATAAAGATCAAGTAGTTCGCTGTAATGTAATTTTCTACATTAACATATCTATTTGTCTCCCTTTGGTCCAAAAATTTTCTTTAGCATTTTATTATCAAATACTCGTGATATTTTCTCCTTTCTCAAAGTAAGACAACGCATTTTCCATCTACGTGGTGTACGGTAACTGAAAGAATAACCGTTTTATGTATTTTTAGTTTAATATATTCTTTTAGAATAGTTGAGATGTTAAGAGTCCCTGTTATTAATAATAAGACTCTACCCAGAGCTGAGCTTAAATTTCTTCTGTATCTCATCCCTGTATGTAATTATTGTTCCTGGTTAATTGAATCCCGCCACTTCTTCAAAATTTCCCTCATTTCTGGTTAAATGTCCATTTAATAGCACATTTTTATGTGAGGCCATATATTGGCTTTTACTGGCATTTTCTTCCAGATCCAATAAGCATGGATCTAAGTTAATAATTTCTCAATACGCCAGAGTTCAATATTCTAACGGACTCAAGCAACGTAGCTCTAATCTTCATTATAAATGTATATTTTTTTGCAGTGCATTCTTCTCCTGCACTTCGTCTCAATGAATAAAGGATCCCATGTTTTATCGTATCTGTATTAAATACGTGCTCTTTCAGTGATATTAGCGTCGGTGGGGCTTAATATATAATATCTTTCAATAGTCCCATAAATATAAAATTGAAATATCTTAAAATAATAATTTATGATTGAAATACATGTTTACAATCAAAATGTAATGCTTTGTTTTAAACTGAAAGTAAATTTTGATTTCTACATAATTCTCCAAAATAAAATAAACTTTAAAACCGGATATTTATTCCCTTATAATAATAATAATAATAATAATAATAATAATAATGATTTTCTTATTTATTATTTAAATATAATTATATTTATTTCTAGTAAGAATGGAAATAAGATTGATTTAGAGAGTTCAAATTTTTATAAGTATATAAAAAATTCAAACTGGTCAATATAAACTGTTAATGCAGTTAGATGTATTTCTAACTGATTTAATATATGTAAAATTACTTTAAATATTTGAATTGATATTTTTTTATAAACAAATAAACGGGATTGGGTTAATTGGATGGGAGTCAGCCAGAAGTACTCCTTCCTTTTCAGTTGGACCAATCAGAACTTCCACATTATAACAGAAATGAAATGGGATTTTTCCCAGAACAACAAGATGGCTACAATACTTGAAAGAAGTTGAATGTGTAAAATAATGAGTCATCGAAAAATAAGAGAATTATAGTTCATTTCTTGATATTAGTTGACAAAATGGTGTCAAAGTTATGGAAAATAATATTGAAGTATAAATTCCATTCATCTTGAGTATAAATAATCCATAAAGTGGAAATAAAGTGTTAGTGAAAAATTTATCGTTGGAAATAGTCATCCATTACATACTCGTATATGATGTAATAATCTTCAATAGGTGAAATTTATTAATTTAAGCCGGAATCTTTTAAATTATTGATCATTTACAAGATTCATCTAAACAGAAATGAAAACTTTAATAAAATAACATTTACTTTAACTGTTAACAAAAGTGTCGTTACTTATTCAAGTAAGAAACTTTCCTACATTCCCTTGAAGGGTGTCTTCAGTGCCGTGGCAAATATCAGTGATCTAAATTATTACCATCAAATAGCTCCACAACGTGGGCATCACATCCAATAACCCACCTTTTTAACTTAAAGCTATTTTATTTTCTACAAACCGATAATCTAGATACTTCACTAATAAATATATTTATCCGTAATCGCAAATTATTAATATGAAAGAGGAATACGCACCTGAAAACTGACCCTCCCCGACCAAATGGGTTATCCCATTAAATTCCGTGTCAGGTAAAGTTCTTTCTTGGCATTGGTTTTAAAAATTGTTAAAATATGAATAATTGTTTGTTTTAAAACATATTTTACAAAATCATAATTTAAAAGTGCTCATAGACAGAGAATATTTTTTATATTTATAAAATGTTACTTGTGGGTTATTACAAATAGTTACTGCATTTTAAAAACTAAAATTTAATTAATCGAAACATTACATGAACTTGATACGTATGGGTTCATATAATCGTGAAAATCATCTTAAAATTGAAAAAAAAAAATTCCGTACAATTTTAATCTTAATAGATATTAAATTTGTGTTTTACTCAGGAATCCACAATATTTCTCCCAGACACGATCCAAAAGAGAATTAATTACTTACCAAGAAGTGAAATTGTTCTTAAACATATTTAATTTTTCTATCATCATTTCAACCTCGAATGCATTTGGTTCTGTGGCTAATATTTATGATTCTCTGAATCATTTTCTTCAAAATGCTGTTTTTCGTGCACATTTAACAGTTGATTAAAGCAATTTTTCATCTGTTTAACCCTTAAATTGGCAAAACACACATTTCTTCTGTTAGATATTTGAAAGCGGCGGACCGCAGTGAAAACGGAATCTTATATAACGATTATTATTAGGTATATTGTATAATTAAACACACATTTAAGTGGTTATTTTTGTTCATTTTCTTCTGATTGATTTAAAATATTAAATTAACTAAACCAACTGATGTATCTAAAAAGATACATTACGAATGGGTTAATATACTTTGGAATCTGCTACAATATCCCCATTTTCATTTCTAATTATGTTCCTCTAGCTTGAAACCCTTCCCTCTCTATACTAATTTCCTGGTGTAATTATATGTTGATCCTATTTGTTTGCATTCACTTCTGGATAATTTATTTTCTCTCTCAAATATTCTCTCTTTTATTCTTTAATAACACAGTAGTTTCCCGTCTGATGTTACCCAATTGTTCTAAATTTACTTCATTGGGGTCGTGTAACCAATTCAGTTTTGCAAGTTTTATTTTCTTTACAAAGTCGGGACATGCTTCATCAAACCATGAAGGAAACTTTGAAAAGGTGGCTGAATTTAAATACCTAAGAGCAATAATTACAAACAGAGCGAAATCCACAAATAAATTACACATAGGCTCAATTTTGGGACTGCGTAACTTGGACCCTTACTTTAATAAAGAAGAAAATATTACGAAAGTTTGAGAATAATGATTTCAGGAACATGTTTGTGCCAAAGAGAAATGATCAGACAGGTGAATCGGAAAGACTACATACTCGTAACTGGAAACCAGATATAATAAGAAGAGTTAATTCTCGTCGATTGCGTTGAGTAGGACATGTGACAAGAATGAGGAATTAAAGAGGGGCCTGGAATCTGCTTGTTTCAACTCGCCAAGTACGTACGCAAAGATTGAGGTGGAAGAATAACATCAACCATGATTTGAGAGATGTAGATTATACAGGGGATGATTGGAAAACATTAGCTCAGGATAGGGATGTGTGGAGAGCTTATGTCCGCACGGACATGAATATACGCGTTCGATAGTGCAGTGAGTTCAGTTGAATAAGAGTAACGATATCTTAACTCTAAGACTTTCTCCGAACGATGGAAATGAAGATGCCTGTCGTCTACAAATTAATGTTATATTGGATTGAATTTTTAATTTCCCCTATTCTTTAACCTCTTTTTTTCTTATGTAATTGCAATGCATCTACAGAGCTCAAAATGACTAGATGTTAATAGATTGTATTGTGATATAATCGTAATAACAGTGTTTAAATTTCGCGGGCGAAGGTAAGAATAGTGGTCTCGCACTGATAGAAATAGATTCTTGAATAGCCGACTCGCGAGTCGAATGACCGGCGCAGATCATCGATGCGTCTGGATTCCCGTTCCAGAGATTCCTCTAAGACCCGACTTCCCATGTCTGTAAATGTCTATTCTTGAGAATGACAGCTTGGCTGTAGAAACTTGTTGACCATTTTAAAACATTAATTGGTGAAATGGGCATATTGACTGCATATATATTTTAATATTTTATCACCAAGAAGATCACTTGTGTATTAAATCTATTCCAGAAGTTTAATACAACAAAAATCTTGTTTGGGAGCCGAGACATTTGCTTCCCCGGCCTAAATAAACTAATGCCAGGGAGAGCGTCAGTTGTGAAATGACAGCGATACAGTAACTGTGAAAGAGAAGAAACTGCGGCAAGTGGACTCGTTAGAGATTGTAAAATAACTGTGTGATAAATAAACTTAAATAGTCAGGAAAGGTTTATAGAAACAAGTAAAGTTATTGTGGAGTTTCATTACGAGAAAGCATCGTGAAAACTGAGCCAACGGTAGCGAGCGACAGTACATTACAATCATTAATATAATTGTAAGGTTTAGGGAAATAATATGGTAAGCCAAATATTATTCTTTCTGAGATATTGTATTGTATGCCTATGTTTTCCCTTTACAGAGATTTAGGCGCTCTCCCCCTACAGGGAAGAATTTCAACCATACTAATTTAGTTACACTTGTTTTCGTATAGATGTCATTTTGAGTCGTCCGTGGTCAGCGTTCCGCCTCATATTGACATCTAGGAAACCAATGTAGTACTAGGAAGGGAAAATTCGGTAAATTTTGCTTAGAGGTTTTTTCATTCAGGCTTAAGGATTTTTTACGAGCCTGAGAATCTTCAGACTCGGGACCCACGGCTTAAAGTCCGTCCCGGAGAGCTTGCTCCTTGGATTTTTCCGTCCTAAAAAATCCATCGACCACGGCCGGGTTTGAACCCGCCACCCTCGGGACCAGAAGCAAGGAGCATAACCACTAGTCCACCGCGGCCGATTTTTCTGAGATATAAGGATTTAAATGTTTAAAAAAAATTAAATACTAATTGGGCAGCATTCTTGTTAATACCTTGTGTGCCTGTATATTTTAACTCATCACTCGCGCACTTACACATGCTTTTATGGATATTTCAATATATTTATTTGTTATCATTGTAATAAATGACATTTATTAACAGAATGTGGCTTAGAATACTCTAAGCCCTTCAAAAATAGAATAGCAGGATATATGTATTTATACTTCGCGCACTCTTGTGGGGGTCCGTTACTCATTTGTCGTATTATAGCATAAGGTATACATCTCACTCTACATTCCAACCCCTAGTATAGACTCCATAGAAAACGTCTCTATTGTTTCTATCAGTGTTGAGATAGTTTCTGTCGAGTCCTGCACGCGATAATTTTGCAGTTAGTTATACATTTAGTTTACATTATAATCACCTCTAAATACAAATTCAGAGTTGAAATGCCTCTTCAGTAATAACAGATAAGTCGATATTTTAAGTCAGTAAGTAGTACCAATTCACCTCTTGTTTTCCCAAGTACAATGACGTCACGGACCCCGCTGATTTAGAATGTGCTAAGTATAACTGTAACAAGCCGTCCATTTACAAGCTCATTTACATTTCACTTCGTAGCCTTTTGAGCCGTCACAGCTTAACTTGTGATTTACTATTAAATGATTTGGCCAATATTAAGAGAAAAGCTCATTCAATGTACCTATGTGAATGCATTGAAATTTAATGGTATTAGTGATTTCCACGCAGTAATTGGTTGAATTTAGTAATGAGCCACACTCAAACCACATGAAAAATGTAATTTGGCGAATGGTAATGTGTGACGCGCCAATGTTGCTTGATAAATCACATTTCAAATACCCACAATTAACTTTTTCTTTAATCAATCGCGTTCTCATATGGTATGCTTTCAATTAATTTATTTATGTTCTGCTTTTTGCTATCTGGACAGTTGTCTATGCTCATCTAATTTGTATGATACTGGAATTGTAATTGTTCTACTGGGTGGGATATATATTCTTCTTCTTTCTTATCTCGAGGACCTTAAACCAAGTCTATGAGTTTGTGTTGATTTAGGGCGTGCATACCTGATGGATGGGCGATGATGCACCTGCCGTTGGATGGAATCCTGGAGACATTCTATGCGACCGCTCCTTCTGGAGTACAGACGCCTTTGTAGTATATCTATACTCAATATCTCTGCAGATTTAGTATACTCGAATTACTTATATGGTACATAAGATACATTTCCACGATGTTTATATCTTTAACTGAAAAAAAATATTATTTCCCCCTGCTTAAAATTTCACTAGTCTTCATCCTTCTTGTTTCGGCTACCCGTCCCTGGAACTGCATGTATACTCTCCTGTATCAACGGTTTCCCTACTAAAAAATAAGTCATAATATGCTTACAGAACACTTCCTTAAACGTTATAATATATAACCAAGTCCTAGGGATATTTTATATATTTTTTATCTCTCATTAACAAGTCAATAAATCAATGAATTTGTAGGTTTATATTATTATTATTATTATTATTATTATTATTATTATTATTATTATTATTATTATTATTATTATTAGGCGGCTCCTTGCCGCAAGCGGTTAGATATTCGCCTCTCATCGCTGGGGTCCCGAGATCGAGTCTCGGTTACTCGATGTGGATTTCTTGGTGGACGAAATAGAGCTTGGGCAGGTTTTTCTCGGGGCTTTCTACAGTTTTCCCCTGCCACAATTTTATTCTACCATTTCTCCATACTCATTTCATCCATTTCGTTCCATTTCATTCATATGCCCCCGTGATGCTACGTCAGGCGTGGTCGGACGGTACCCTTGTCATTCTCGGACCTCTATATAGGGGACTTCATCTGATCTCATCTATCGACCCAACACTGAGTTGGACACGAGTTGAGAATATTTATTATTATTATTATTATTATTATTATTATTATTATTATTATTATTATTATTATTATTATTATTATTATTATTATATTATGTTATTTAATGTTTAAACTATCCCAAATATTCTGGTGGCCCATGGTCCTGGGGTCGACTCAGCCTCTAACGGAAATAAGTACCAGACGCTTGTTCTGGGGGTAAGGGCGGTCGGTCGTAACGCAGGGCTGACAACCCGGCTGACATTAAGTGCCGATTGTCTAGAAAAAAGTAAGAGTCTTAACTTCCTACTACCCCAAGGGTCTCCTATGGCCTGTAGTGGGATCACTTTACCTTTTATTATTATTTTAATATCCCGCGCCATAGCTTACCGGTGTAAGGGATAAGCTTTAGCGCAGAACTATACAAGGGGCTTTCTACAGTTTTCCCCTGCCACAATTTTATTCTACCATTTCTCCATACTCATTTCATCCATTTCGTTCCATTTCATTCATATGCCCCCGTGATGCTACGTCAGGCGTGGTCGGACGTTACCCTTATCATTCTCGGACCTCTATATAGGGGACTTCATCTGATCTCATCTATCGACCCAACACTGAGTTGGACACGAGTTGAGAATATTTATTATTATTATTATTATTATTATTATTATTATTATTATTATTATTATTTTAATGTTTAAACTATCCCAAATATTCTGGTGGCCCATGGTCCTGGGGTCGACTCAGCCTCTAACGGAAATAAGTACCAGACGCTTGTTCTGGGGGTAAGGGCGGTCGTAACGCAGGGCTGACAACCCGGCTGACATTAAGTGCCGATTGTCTAGAAAGAAGTAAGAGTCTTAATTTCCTACTACCCCAAGGGTCTCCTATGGCCTGTAGTGGGATCACTTTACCTTTTATTATTATTTTAATATCCCGCGCCATAGCTTACCGGTGTAAGGGATCAAGCTTTAGCGCAGAACTATACAAGGGACTTGCACTGAAGTCTTTATGGGAATAAGTTATCTCATGGAATTTCGGCCACTATGTGACTGGTGCCCACCCAGGAACGTGTTGAGGAAATCAGCTATAATGACTGGAAGACCTGTCATGCTAACCAAATGTCACCCCTATACTTGCTATATGATCATCCACCACTGTGATTAAGATATCAGCATGTGAGGCCAGCAGTTGTCTTTTAAGCCAAGAGCCTTCTAGGCCTGTTGCGCCATGGAGAAAATAAAAGTAATAGATTTTGTACTTTCCTTATTAGTCCTAGGTCTATATTGTGTGTTGTATTATTAATTTATTTAGGGGCTACCTTTAATTCGTAACTATAAATATCTGTATAATTTAACCCTGATGAAGAGGAGGAGAAGAATTTACGGTTTTAACTCCATCAGACAAAAAAGCATTATTGTTATTATTATTATTATTATTATTATTATTATTATTATTATTATTATTATTAACAGTAGTAGTAAAATAGCAGATTTTTTAAAAGCAACTACATTGTATGAACGCTTACATAATTAACAGTGGCGTCTCGTTTCTTTTTTTGGGGGGGGGAGAGGAGACATGCTTCCAGAACTTATTTTTATCAACATACTTATTTTACTTTTGAAGCTTATATACAATACATTATTCACGTTATTTGCAGCTCGCTTCAAAGAATTAAGTCTTGTGAAATTCGTTATGACGTGGGCTGATCGGACTGAGTAGACGTGGCTAAGTAGCGTTATCGTAGCAACTTACTGAGACAGATAAGAGAGGGCGTCGCTGTTTTAATCGCGTACCGGCACTAGGTCTGTAGTGTCGCGGTAACCTGTTTCATTGCATGCATTTTTCCAAGTCCTATATCCATCCATCCATAGTAATTCTGCCCGAGGGCAGGTCCTTCACTGCAATCATAGCATTTTCATGCTATGCTTTGCAGCTTGACTAGAGAATTATAGGCGTGGTAGCTTCCAATTGCTTTCCACGCCGGTAATGGATAATGATGATGGTGATAGCCGGATGATTTTCGGGGACCTTGAGCCCTAGGCTTCCTGACATTTGTCTTACAGGTGAGGAAAAACCCCGAATAAGAACCTCATCCAGGAGTCTGTCCCGACCAGGGATCGAACCCGGGCTCGCTGCGTGACAAGGCAGCACGCTACCTCGAGACCACAGCCAGCGGTGGACAAGTTCTATATAGGTCTTTCAAGTTTTAGTTCACGAAATTTCACTGGTAATTAAAACCACAACACAATTCTAAAAAAGAACAAGAATATTTTACTTTCTTAGCCTTGTTGAGTTAAGGTCATGTGGTCTTCTCTGCCACTCACCAGGACGAATATATGTTACATTAAAACATAACAATCACAATTAACTCTTACATTACATACTAAATGAAGATTTCATCAACAATTTATTTTAGAAATATGTTTGAAGTAGTAGTTCTGAATATTTAAAATCTATATTCGTTTCTGGTCTATATTATATGATTCCTAGTGACCTAGTGGTGTTCTTTGACTTATGAGACTATGATCGGACCTTTCTTCTCTGTTGAAGGCACAGTGGCAGGGACACGATATCTACATATGTTGGAGAACTAAGGAGTTTCACAAATACCGGATAAGCTCTTCTTCAGCAAGATGGAGCTCTTCTACATTAGGCCAATGAAGTTAAAGATTATCTCAACACGGAATTTATAAACAAGTGGATCGGAAGACCAAGTCCCATTGAATGGCCTCGTAGATTACCAGATTTGACTCCCTTAGATTTTTTTTTGGGATATGTAAAAGACATTGTTCATCGAACTCCCACAGGAACTGGCTGATCTCCGAAGGCGCTCTAAGATTAAGATCGATAATACAATAATGTTAATGACAAAATTAAAACTAAATGTAATAATGAAACGTGTAAAAGCAAAATAAATTAAATTGTTTGGTAGATTGTCCCTATCTAATATACATTAAAAAATAAAAATAATGAGATATAGAAAACTAATTTGTCGGATGTACAACATTTAAAACAAACAATTGAAACTATTTGTTAACCTTAGTACTATTTTTATAAAATAAATTAAATTATTAATAGTTACGAGTTGCGTGCTGCCTTGTCACGCAGCGGGCCGGGTTCGATCTCCGGTCGAGAAAATACTTTACCGGTGGTAAAACAAATGTCAGGAAGCTTAGAGCCCAACGGTCCCCGAAAATCATACGGCCGTCATCATCATCCTTATCATTATAATCTTTCTTCACCGGTGTGTAAATCAACGGGAAGCTACCACACCTATAATTCCCTAGTAAAGCTGCAAATCATAGCATGAAAATGCTATGATTGGAGTGAAAGACCTGCCGTCTGGCAGAATTACTATGGATGGATGAATTATTTAAAAATACTATCTGTGAGGTGTATAATTTAGTTTGTTATTAAATAACTATTTAGTTTGTTTTTGACCAAAGTTATAGTTTGACAGTTTCTGACATAGGGCGGAAGGGAATTCCATGTTCTGGCAAGCTTCAGCAAAATCAAAAGGGGTTCGGTTAGTCTCAGCTAAACAAGAGGTAAATCATACTAAAGCTAAAGGTATGGTTAAAAAGACAAATCATAGATAAGCTTGAAATACATTAAATTATAAATCCCTGAAACTGTAAAAGATAGTGATGAATACACAGTGTGATGAGGTGTATGGTTCATGAAGGAATTTTAAAAGACAAATTATTATTCATGTATAAATAAAAGTGTTACATTGTGGAATATATTAAAAATAAATGAGAGATTGTAATATTTTTAGTCTAATAAATACGGTGTTAGATAAAATATGCATCAACTGATTATAGGTGTCATTAGCTTAAAGTTGACGAAGTAGTTAAATCAGCGATTAAATGTTAGTTAATCACCTTAACAGCTAGACATTTGCCAAATATAATAATAATAATAATAATAATAATAATAATAATAATAATAAGCACAATGATGATGATGATAATAATAATAATAATAATAATAATAATAATAATAATAATAATAATAATAATAATAATGAGTAATGGTAAGAATGTTTTAAATTAGAAATTAAGAAAGGTAGATAAGTTGGAATACATTAGGAAAATAAAGGTATGGAACAAATTAAAACTTATTGATGGATATGAGATAGACATAGGTAGCAAACAAGTTAAGAAAATGCACCAAAATTCTATAAATCAGTAGTATCATCAGCCAACTATTTTATTGAGAAGAGATTCAGACGTTGACAAAAAGGGAAAAGAGAAACGCTTAGAAACATCGGAGGTGAAATTTCTCCAGCCATTGACTGGAATAACATCCACTAATCGTAAAAGAGGTGAAGATGTAGGAAATTACATTCACATAGGAGGAAAAAATTCAAGTTATAAAAATACTATCGTAGTAGACGGATGTAATACCGGTATTAGATAAAGCAGAGGAAACCAATACACTTTTTAAGGGGAAAAACATCAGTATTTTCCACAAGAGAGAAGGAATACTTGCTGTTCATTTGGTTTCAAAATAAACATAAAAATTCTAATGGGATACGGTAAAATAAAACTAGAATAAACAAGTTTTCTTTGGGGTCTAAGCCTTTATTTCAGCATAATCTTATTCAAGCCAACCCAGAATATCAATTTATTATCTAACTTCTTGATATCAATTAATCCACTGTAACTACAATAATCACACGGCGATTCGTCTGAAGTATATTAATGTGTCTGGTCTGATGTTCGTAATTCTGTCTCGCTATGTACACGCTAGAGTCTTCTCGCGTCACCGAGATTGATGTTTTAACTCTCGCTTTTTAAATATATGATATAAATGGCGAACAATCAGAATTCGCAACCATTACAAAACATTTTCAATTCGTTTCTGGCCGACTCAGAGTTCAAGACAAATGTACATTTCAAATACAGCTCTAAAGTACTTGGGAATTATCTCGATGGGGACAGGGTTTTTAAACTGGTCTAAATGTTATGGTCTTGGGGTCGACTCAGTCTGTAACTGAAATGAATACCAGATTATGTTCTGGGGCTGGCCTTCATACAGGACTGGAAAGCCAACTTGGGGCTGGCCTTCATACAGGACTGGAAAGCCAACTAACATTTTGTACTATACCGGTATGTTTAGAAAATGTGGGAGCTTTAACCTCCTACCACCTCAGAGGCCTCCTAAGTGAAATTAATTCTTGAAAGAGTGACCTATATGCATTGCAGAGACTTTTGATGTCCCAACTCCTTTCAAAAAACGTTAAGCTGAAAATATAAAAACTATTATTCTACCAGTTATATTATATGGGTGCGAAACATGGACTCTTACTTTAAGGGAGGAAAGGAGATTACGAGTATTTGAGAATAAAGTTCTTAGGAAAATTTTTGGACCAAAGAGAGATGAACAGACAGGGGAATGGAGAAGACTACATAACAATGAACTACATGGTCTTTATAGGAAGCCAGATATAATAAGAACAGTTAAGTCTCGTAGACTGCGATGGGCAGGACATGTTGCGCATATGGGGAATGAAAGACGTGCATGGAAGCTTCTTGTGGGAAAGCCCCGAAGGAAAACGCCCAGTTGGTAGACCAAGAATGAGGTGGGAGAACAACATTAACTATGATTTGAGTGAAGTAGATTATACAGGGATTGATTGGAAAGCATTGGCTCAGGATAGGGATATATGAAGAGCTTATGTCCGCGCGGCCATGAACCTACGGGTTCGATAGTGCCAGTGAGTAAGTAAGTAATAGGCATAAGTACAAATAAATAACATAATATATAAACAATTTTAACTACTTTATGCAGCTAGAATTAATGGAGTCTAAATAATAAAATATAATTATAAGATTAATAGTATAACTGGAAGGCGCACAAACGTCCACATGAGTCTATTACCAACATAGGAACCCCAAACAAATGGTACCTACCCCTCTAAGCTATAATGAATAACATGTACATTTGGAGTGGGGTAAATTACTTTATGGGAGGAGTTATCGCCCTTATAAGGCAAAGACACGTGGCAAAACGCTCTCACATACACTCACACGCATACATTCTAAAAGAAGCAAGTTCTTCAGTAACCGTCCGCGACCTTCAGTAAATTTTAAAATCTTAAGTATTTTAAAATCCGAGATAATTAGTAACTCAGAATTTTAAGTGATATTAAATACACGTGGACTTAAATAAACTCATCAACTCCACTCCGAATATTAGAGAGATATAAAACAGTTGTACTTTTCTGTAAATAAGCCGTGCAAAATTAATCAATAAATCGAAATAATAAGTTTAAATTTACTTATCATTACATAAATAATATAAACATCCCTGAGTGATCATATTCTACCCTGAGCGAACCGGCACATTTAAAAAAACTCCCCCGTCTCTGAAAGTTAAACTTACGTAGTATAAATTATTGATCCGATGCTATATTAATATGACGAACTTTACGACACTAGGGCTAATACTCCCCAACGACATCTGAAACAAGCCTACACGACTTGTGCTTTCCAACTATGAAATATTTTCATTCAATTCACAGAGTAGATGCTGAACTATATTTTTGCTTACCATTATCTTGCTCTAAGATACACAGTTGTTCAGGGATTCGGGCGCCCGGAAAGACATAATCGATCAGTGGTTAAAAACTCTAGCATTTGTCTCAAATTGACACAAGATGCATGGGATACCGGTATTTGTGAATTTATAGATTATGTAACAATATCATAAAAAACATAATTGCTTATAAATATAGCTGAATCTAAAAGAAATCGAAACAAAATAATCGCACCTAATGTTAAAATATTTATATGAAAAACAATTTTAGAAAGTTGGTTTCAGATCATGACATTTGAAAAAAAAAACTTACGCGAAATTAAAAATGACTTGAATACATCCTCACTAAAGAGTAAAATATACGAAGTATTTTCATCCGTTTAGGATTTGAACATAGTTTCGGCCACACGCATTTGAACTGCAATGTGTTATCATTGCCATACCAGACGTAAGGTAAAACATATTTTGCTTCACTGCATTTCACTTTAATGTTACGTAATATGTTACCTGATAATTTAAAGGACTTTCTCGGGAACCATGTCGACGTACTTAAAAAAACATTTTACAGTTTATAAATTCCAGTTCGTATGGAGATAAAATTTACGTTTTTACACAGGTTTTAAACTGTTAAATGTATTTCATCTTTTAGAATATAGTATAACATTTTAAATGTGTAATTGTTTTATAAAACTGAAATGGCGCTAATGGGTTTTGATATTTAGGCACTCAAAAAATCAATCACTAATGTAATAATAGCTATATGTTGAATTTATAAAATCAAAAAATACGCTAGAATATGCGAGTTACGATCTTTTGAGCCGAGGACTCATGTAATATTTAAATTGGCATTTTTATCAACAGAGACTACACCTCTAACCGGCAATTAATATATGTAATTTACTATATATCTATTAGTGGTAGCTTACCATACATGTATACGCCTATCGTACAGCATAATTACAAATCAATATATCTAGTTTACATATATATTATGAAGGCATTATTTATGGAAAAACATATGAGCCAACAAGGGGTAAAAACTCTTAAATTTACTTATGTTAAAAACATTCTCAAACATTCAATATGGGAAACACGTTTTACTCGGTATGAGTCCAGGCGATATAGTGCAGGATCCGAAGAGACATCGACCTTCACCCATCTGCTTACCGGATGAAACATATGTTTTTATTAAACTTTGAATATAGACGAATACATCCAGAAACACTTGCCTATTAAAATATGTTCATGGCTATCTTTATTTAAAATTATTAACTTTTATACTATTTCATGACTGGTTTATTGCAGGCAATACTATACCATCCTGTTTATAATTAAATCACCTTTATTTTGATATGTATTTCGATTGGTAAACAGATCAGTGCAGTCCCCTATATTAACTTACCTGTTTATACCTGATTTCCAGGTAGTCATGACCAGAAACGAGTAGACAATACTACCTGGGCATATGCGTTGTTTCAAACTCTCGATTCAAATACTATTTGTTCGGTAACCAAGTGGGTGAAGCATCCGAAAAAATTAATTAAAATAATTTTAATTAAAGATAGCCAAGAACATATTTTAATAGGCAAGTGTTTCTGTATGTATTCGTCTATATTCGAGATTTAATAAAAAATGTGTTTCGTCCCGTAAGCAGATGGGTGAAGGTCGACTTATCTTTGGATCTTAGACTAATAGTCAAGTTCTTGTCATACTCTGTCTAGTATGCTGAATCGACTGCAGAAAAAATACCCATCGCAGCTCTGGCGGAAAATAATTTTAGTAATGTAATTCTGAGAGTTTTCCATTCAATATTTCCTCGTACATTTTTCTACCATAAATAATATCTTCATGATACATATGCAAACTAGTTCCACTCGTTTTTTCTCTGTATTTCATAGACGTCTGTAAACTGGCTGTCATCTTGTGCCGATTTTCTACAAAGGTTGGAGTCTCAACCCCCTAAGACCTGTAGTGAGGTCACTTAACTATATATTATAATTTTCAATACACATAAATTCAAATTGAATGGCTTAGATCAAAGTGAATTATGTCTTAATCTAAGACTTTCACAGCGATCCATATCGGATCTTCACATTACTGGGTACTACACTATATTGTCCGAACATGAACAAATTAAATGGGCAGAAGAGGCCAACGGGAGGCTAGTAGTCACTCTTCATGGCCGTGGTCCCTACACAAAAAAATGACGGTATGAGTATAGAAGAACCTGATTAAGTCGGACGACAACCTACGACTCACATGACACCGTAGAGTAGACTTCAATCCATTCATCCATAATACAGGGTGTACATAAAGTGCCAATGTATTTTCATGTTCCTGGTCTTCTACAACTCAATAAACATTATACAGTGTGATAAGTATAGCACTGGACAGTAGATGCGGGGATTTCACTATACACTGCTGACGCACTCGCGGCGAGGAACGGAGACCCTAGGATCGCGGTGATACAACCACACACATTTTCGTAACTATTTTACAAATTGTCGTACTTACCAACTTTATTGAAGCAGGTGTTGGAACTGTTTACCTTCGTTGTCCATACATTTCTGACATCTCTTTATAAAATTTGTTGTACATATTATGGACTGTTGAACGTGGCGGAATTTTTACACCCGGGATTCGTGTTTCAAAACGTCTTCGTACTTGGCTGGCAGACTGAGTTAACAAATATTGATCATAAATAAATACATGTTCTTCAGTAGAAAAATTATTAGCAATTATACAGTTTACACTCATACACACGTGATTCACTTTACACTTATATTTTATAAGATATACATTTTAAAATTGAAGTAACTTATACGCACGTCATTCAGTTTACATTATACACACGTCATTGAGTTCACAAGGAAAAGCGATCAAGCACCTTATCTACTCGAGGTACACTATCTGACTGTGAATGTGTGGGATGTACTCGTAAACTGCTGAGTCAGCGCACATTTCCAGTCCCGTGTCTGCACGTGTAAGCCTTCGTTATCGCACAGCACAAACCCCGCGTCTGCCGTCCATTACTATACTGATCTCACTGTAGAGGTTAGAATAGGATATAGTAAAACATAATGCAGTTCAACATGTCCACCTTCAACATCACCTTCTTGTGCTTTCCCGGGACATGCGGCGTAATACTTGAAGGATACCCTCTTATTCGTTGTTTCTGGTGATTCACATCTGACGCCTGGTAGTGTAAACTCGGCTCTTGATGAAACTTCGAGGGAATTAATCAAGGAGAGTGAGGTTGGGGGAACGGGGTGCCCACATGCGATCCAACGCTCATCCGATCCACCGGTTAGGAAAATATAAAGTTTATGCTCCTTTCTTCTTTATCCAAAAGGCAGTTACCGGGACAGTTTACCTAGACTTGCTGCTGTTTTTCTTAGTGCCACAGTTACGCAGGATGGCATCCTTGCATCAGCAAGATGAGGGCACCACCCCATTCTGAAAACATTGTGTATGATTATCATAAGTAATGACACGAGTGATTTCTAATTTATCTAGAGAATTTGGAAATCAAGAGTGGCATTTGTTAGGACTATTTAACGAATAAAATTAAGCTGTTTACTCACAAATCATTATTTAACTATAGTTATTTTAAAATATTTATATATTTAATGTAAACGACGATGTTTGAAAACAAATGAAAACCGATAGGTACGCTTCATCTGTTTGTTTTGTTTATCACTGCAACCAGATCATACTATTTATTGCCAAAGGAACGCAATATTATAAGAATGCTCTCTAGTGGAGAAAAAATGAAACACATCAAACTGTGTATTAATTCATTTCTGATATCGTATGATGTAAATATGACAATTATATTTTTCTGAATTATTATCTGGGAAGAAATACATTTAAGAAAGTGCAAACAGTGGTTTTTTTTGTGGTATAATAAATTGCTACAAATGTTTGTATAATAACTCCTGCAAGCGCTATGTGTTGACATCTATGCACTATATATACATTTTGGTAGCCGTATTTCTTACAGGCTCAGTCACTGCAAAATAATGGTCAGACCTGTTCAGAGTATTAAAAAGGAAGAGCTTTCTTTAATATGGTAAATTTAACACTGATAAATATTTCGTGAAACGCGACTCTGATTGGTTGTAAAACAGGAATCATTGAAACGTGATTGGTCATTGACTCCCATTTGGGGCATGAGTTAAATAGTCAGAATGAGACCTTTCCTAACCGACGGATCGAACGACCAGTGAATCGCATATGGGCACCCCGTTCCCCCGAATTTGCTCCCCATGATTACTTTCCCATTATGTTTCACCAGAGCCGAATTCACACTACTAAGGTCCCAGATGTGAATCACCAGAAACAATGAATAAGAGCGACAAATATTACGGCACATGTTCTGGGTAATGAAAAGGTGATATTGAACATACATGATGAACTGCATTAGGCTTTATAAGATTCTACTTTATCCTGATATAACACGTATTGAGTTCTAGTAGACAAGGAACATGGAAATGTATTAGGACTTTATAGGCACCCTCTATACTGGGATAGCACAATAGTTCTTTCAGGTCTCGGTGCTTAGGGCAGTCTGCCCGCCAAGTCCGATTAAAGAAATACTGAACGCCATATTGTAGTTTTTGAGATATGTCGATAAGTCTGAGCTATTGTTGGCTCCTCCTGACTTTAACCTGAAATAAAGACCCGTAATCCGCGCTACAGCACAGCGATATAAGACATCGTGCCTTAGTGAAGAGCTACTGGATTTACCAGGTTCGAGTCTCCATGGAGGAATACATTTTGTCATGGAACTTTGGTCAGTATGAGACCGGTGCCCATATAGCAGATGAGGAATTTGAGTAGCTACAATGGGTAGCTTCTTCCAGTTGGGAAAACCAACTTTACCCGTCGGGTGACTCGATACGTGTCACCCCTATACTGGCTGGATGATCATCCATGCTGGTGATTAACATATTTGGATTTGAGGCAAGCAGCCGGATGGTTGGTCAAGGACCTTCTAGGCCTGTCACTCCTGGAGTGGAGTAACAGCTCATAAATATCGACACATCCCAACACTACAACGCTGTGCAATAGCCAACATTAATTAAACATTACATTTAATTTCAGCCATGAAAAATAACACAATAATATAACAAAATTGAATTTCTTCATCAAAATAAAGTTAGCAGTACTTTCTCGGTAATCAGTTTAGAAGTATTTAAATGATAAAGATATAAAACAGTTGGTATTGACATTTGAAGTATTCAGAATATACGAAAATTACCATTCGATAACCATGTTGCCAGAAACACGTGTTAATACACGTCCGATAAATATCGGCCTTTGAGTGGAATGTGACAAGGGAGGGTAGGGAGTTACGTAACCGATCATCATCAGTTACTCTCCGAACGAAACTAAGAGATATATTATTTTTAAGAATGTTAATCCTCCGCTATTCTCTTATTGTTGGAAGCTCTGCAGGAACTATTAGGTTCAAGGAGTAGGAAATAATGTTTGCCACCCTATATGAATAAAATATTACAATGCACAATAAGGTTCCGAAGATATTACAATAAGTCTCAAAATGTAATATAATTTATATTAATTGGACCATTGATAAATCGCAATTACAAAAGATAACATTGTTAAGAGACTTTGTGCACAAATGTCAACTGCAAATAATAGGGTGTCTAAATTATATAATTTATATATATTACACCAGTATATATTATACCAGAATATATATTATACCAGTCGCAATAAAATTGTTATTAATAATAAAATATTTGAACAAACTAACACATTTAACTCTCTCGGATACCAAGTTACATACGAAGAGGAAAAATATTTTAATGAAAAAATTATAAAATTTAACAGAGTAACAGGAATTATAAATAATGTTTTCAAGCCAAACACAGTACAGCAACACACACGAGCTAGAATTTATAAAGTGCTGGCCAAACCCATATTATGTTACGGCAGTGAGGCCTGGACAATTCGCAGTGTAGATAAACAAAGACTAACTGCGGCAGAAATGAAATTTATGAGACGTACTGCAGGTTACTCAAGGACAGACCATAAAAGTAATTCTGAAATTCTCTAAGAATTACAAACAGAATCAGTTATGGAATATGTACAAAAATACAGAAACAACTGGAAATTTCACGTAAGAAGAATGAGCAGAACAAGAATACCACGTCAAATCTTAAATTACCAGCCACCAGGCAAGATATCTTTGGGCAGACCCTTCAAACGTTGGATTGAGACAGTAACAGACCACTAGGTCTATCACAAGAAAGGAGGAAGAAGAAAAGAAGAGACTTTGTAAATAAGAATTGAAATGATCACTAGGAGGTATCGGACACGCAGATATGATTATTTGACCTTGCGTAACTTTAGTTGGGTGATAAACAGATTATTAAATAAAGTTTGTAACTGGGAAGCTGAGCCGCTCACTAAAGTTGATTCAAGTTAGATCCGAAGGAAATTGGGATGAAAAAAATTATTACCATACATAATTCTAGCATGTCCGCCGTCGTGTCGTGGCCGGTAGGGTACCACCTACCACTTCGGCAGCCGGGTTTGTTTCTCAGTGAGATTAAGTATTTTAAATCTCCACCGTGGTGCTTTATTAGACAGTGGTACCGGAGCACTATTAACCACAGATCCAAGGAGACCTGTTACGGCGTATGTGTTTAATATTGGTTCAGGTGTTTGCAACCTGCCTACAGGGGATCGCCCAATGGAATATAATTCCTACAAATGGAGGGAGGATAAAATTATAGAAAAACTCTAGATTTATATCTGAATTTAAAGAGAAAAGAAAGGGTTTTATGATATGGCAGAATTTATTACTTATTGCATTGCACATGTATATATCAAAGTTGAAGGTTTCCATTTTGCGCCCTTAGCTGTCAGATATAGATTAAAATAATGTACTGGATTGAAAAAAATCAATGTAAATAATAGTTACCCACGCACCATTCTTAAATTACTAATGATTCATAAGGCGTATTCCAGGTAGCTAGGATACGATTGCCTATTTTTGTGTAGATGTAATATTTTAGACAAAATTGTGACAAAATATGAATACAGGGACATAGTATGAATCTTCCAGGATATTATTTATCGAATTCTCTCCAACCCATGTACAGTTGTCCCTAAATGCACCATTCTTTTCTCCAAGACAAATTGTTCCTAACTCCTTGAGCGAGTTCCTAATTCCATGATATTAAAACAGAAGCTTATAAATTAAAAATAAAACTGAATTAGGCGTTTATTAAAGTCGATAATCAACATTAGAAACTACATAAGTGATATCAAACAACATTTAATATTTAGGTCTATCACCCTCTAAAAATAAACTGAACATTAGATAATAACATTAACAGTACACAACATGTCTTAAACGATTATACTAGTTCTACTTTCCAGCAAACATAGTCCTCTATAAACATAAGCATGGATTTATATAGACAAATCTCAATAATTTAACGAACAGTGAAGAAATTATTTTAGGAAATTGATTTCAATCAAATGTCTACTTAGCGAATATGTATAATTATTATAGGCCTCTTAATGAGTATAATATTTATTTTTAATATAACTGATTTTTACGTAATGCGACTAATATGAAAGTACCTATATAAATATTCCTATAATTTTCCTCTTTCTGTCTATATTCAATCTTTTAAATATGATAGCGCCTTATCATAAAAAATTTAAAAAAGCGAAAACTCCTTTACCATTATTATCCTTTTCTATTGATAAGACTCGTGTATTAGGTGGTTAAGTTGATTTAAAAATATATATTATAATATTATTATTAAATAAACACCCAAAATATATAAAATTTATTCAATGGTAGCCACGAGAGAGAAAAACAAATTCTTCAACCACTTTCAATTTCACGATAGGTTATAAGGCTTTGTACTGCTTTTCAAAAGACGGACGATGCAATAAAATGTAAAGAAGAAAGCTTATGTTATATCTGGATAAACTCAAAAACCACTTTTCGACCATTTTAACACCGTGATAACAAATTTAAATGTTATCACGGAATTAGGGATATCACGGAAGTAAGCGTTTTTACCCTACACCGAAGGGTTATCTATAATTATATTTTATAATTCTAACTAGGAATACGTGTCAATAAATGGATAAAAAGAAGAACGTAATGGTGGGATGAGAAACAAGAAAACTAACAAGTACAGTTGGTAAACTTTTATAAGGACAGATAATGTTTTACACGGATCTCAATTGATTGTAAAGTAAACCTTCTGCTGGTATCTTGCGAAAATGCCAGGTCAAGGGATGAGATAAGGTGAAGCCATTAAAATTGAAGGTCTGTGACATATACTGATGCCGGCTGACCAGATCTGTCACAACGTCACAGGTGCAGATGAGATGGAACTAAAAAATAACATAAGTATGGAGAAATTGTGCATTGAAAGTTTTGACAGGAGAAGACAGGAGAAATCAGAGAAAAACCTTACCTTTCTCGAATTCGTCGATCACCAATCCTGCATTGAAGTGACTGCGAAGCAAAACAGGACACATAAGAGAAAGGGGTGTAATCACTTGCACCATGGAGTTTGCCGTCAAATGATTATATGCAAAGTTATTGAACATCTTAATGAACTGTTACAATAAAGAAGTTAATATTAGAACAAATTCATCAATTTAATTATCTAATCAAGTTTCTTTGAGACTCATAAAATCTTGATTAAAAGAAGCTCAAAATATTACTTCCTAAAATAAAACATTAATTATCTAAGTTGTAATATTTTGACATATTACACCCTCTACTCTTCAATTTTGTACTAAGGCAAGTTCTTAGTGAATAAAGAGGACGTTCAACTCAGTGGTATTAATCAGCTGTTGACATTTGTTGATGATGTAGTACTACTAGGCGATAGCGAGGCAACACTAATAGCCATCACACATATTTTATTAAATGACACTAACTTATTTTCAGGCATTTTCATGTTGTATTTTGCAGAATACCCTGGAAAAATACAACATGAAAATATCTGAAAATAAAACCAAATCCATGGCAATCACTGGAAAGGGACTTTCGAGAGTAAAAATAATAATAAATAATAAACCAATAGAACAAGTAACACACTTTAATTATTTAGGTAATAATATATCACAGTTTCATAATCAAAAAGATGTGGAAACAAATTTAGAAAAATATAACAGATTAAATGGTATAATTAGGAGAAATTTTGGAAAACAAATGAGGAAAGAAATCAATTGAGATTTCATAATGCCATAGCCAAACCTGCTCTACTATACGAAAGTGAATGCTGGACACTTCGAGCAAAAGATAAATCCCGCATTAATAGTTCACAAATGAGATTCCTCCGATCACTAACTGGAGTAACATTAAGGTATAGAATGAAAAGTGATGAGATAAGGATGCAGGGAAATGGTTGAACATATACAAAATTATCAGATTAAATGGTTGCAACACGTCCAGAGAATGTCAAATTCCCGTTTACCAAAGATGATTTACCATCTCAACCCTAAAGGCAAAAGAGACCTCGGAAGACCCTTCAACCGATGGAAAGATCAGTTTTTGTAGTCGCAGAATGGGCATCATCACTCAATACTGCATTCGGAAGAAGAAGAAGACACTAACAAGGGAACTGTCAACCACTGCACGGCGAAACCTACCTTGAAATTTCTTCCAGAGAAGCGTTGTGATGTACAAATGTCATGTTTAAATATATATATATGCTGTTTTTAACTGAAAGACATTATAATCAAACGCAAAATCTCTCATTTAAACTATAGGGAAGTAATACAAGTCCTGTATTGGCAGACTTGAAACCCTCACCACCCGCCGTCCGGACCGCGTCCCGCCACTTAAGTCATGGAAGGATGTACATCTGCTCCGAACAGTGGGCTCCCATTGCTTGATTCTAACTTCGATTTCTGTGCCTTGAACTTTAAAACGACGGATAATTTTCTGAACACGGCCTTGATAAACCACAACGCTTCTCTGGAAGAAATTTCAATATAAGTTTCGGACTTGCAATGGTTGACAGTTCCCTTGTAAGAAACGGAAGTAACAATAATAATAAATATAGACCCATATGTAGAAATGGATTATGTAACAATAATGGAGACTTAATAATAAATTATGGAACTTTTGAAGAAGTGGCTGAATTCAAACACCCAGGAACAATAATCACAAACAGGAATGTAATGTATAAATAAATTTAAATTAGACTGAACTCTGGAAACGCGTGCTATTATGCATTACAGGGACTCTTTTCTCATCCCAACTACTCTCGAAAAAGTTAAAATATATAAAATATTATTCTTCCAGTTATATTATATGATTGATAGACACAGTATCTTACTTCAAGAGAGAAAATAACGTTACAATATTTGAGAATAAAGTTCTTAGAAACAATTTGAAGCAAAGAGACACGAACAAACAGGAATAGAGAAGATTACACAACAGTGAGCCCTATGATATTTATGGGAAACCAAATGTAATATGATCAGTTAAGTCTCGTAGACTGCGACGAGTAGAACATGTGGGACGAATGAGGAATAAAAGAGAGGAATGCAAGCTTCATGTAGAACAATCAGAGAGGATGTGCCCATAAACAGACCAAGGATGAGATGAGAGAATAACATTAACTATGGTTTGAGTGAGGTGATGTGTACGGCATTATTTGATAGCTCAAGGTAGAAATGTATGGATCTATAATACAAATTTTTAAATTTTATAAATATTTGTATTAACCAAACAAACTACATTAGGAAAAAAAAGCAAAAAATAGGATTTCAAAATTATAAGTCCCTCTGGCCCCATCCAAGGCATACCAGGTCGAGGAATCAGATACGATGAAGTTCCTATTATTGAAGGTCTGTGACAAACACGGATGGCGGCTTACCAGGCCAGTTCACCATCACTGTAGGAGATGAAGTCAAACGAAATTGATGCCATGAGTATGGAGAAGTGGTGGAATGAAGTTTTTTTTTGGCAGGGAAAACCGGGAGAAACTCCGACGAAAAACTATCCTGTATCTGATTCGTCTATCATGAACCCAACATGGGGTGAACGAGCTGCGAACTCGGTATTTAGAGATCGAGGGTTCGCGCCTCGATCGCTACATGTTGGGTTCATTGTGGTGTCGAATGGGTACTATTGCAGTTTTTTCTCCCGTTTTCCTCTGGCAAAATCTCCATCTAAAATTATGCAAGATTTAATTCTTGAAATTATTATGTTTTTGTGTGGATCAATGTATTGGATTGTAACAACATAAAAAAATAAAATTGAAGAGTACTACGAATCTGATTAATTAAATATCTTTCAGACTATACTCTCTGGGATCACAAAACAAATTAAACTTTTCGTCAGAATTTTAAAACATTTTAGTGTTTTAGAAATCTTCTTTTTCATGGTTTAGGCTTATTTACTAGCTCCAAATTGCTGCTGTTTCCATCTTTAATTTCGTCTTTCCAAGCTTTTTCTTTCTCGTGGTGAATAGTTGTACGCTGCTTTTGGTATTCTATTCTCAGTCATCCTTGCTATGTGTTCTTTCCAGTTTGTTCTGTATTTCACTATTGTAGTGTTTAATTCCTCTACTTTTAGTTGTCTTATTTCTGTGTTGTGTTATTGTCTGTTCTTTGATATCCTGCTATTGGTGTGAGTAATTTCATTTCAGAAGCTTGTATTCTGGCAGATTTAGATATAATATACGATTATAGATTGAATTGGTATTTACGTATACAGCGCTTGAAAGCAAACAGAACTCCATTAAAATCATACATGTATGACACAAAAAAAATATAATCGGAAGATCTTAAAATCAGTACCCAACAAATCTTGGAAACGAACGAATCAAGTACTGTAATCCATGAAGCATTTGGTGATGAATTTTAACTAGAGCGCTAACTGAGGTGATAGCAATTCCACACGATTGTATCTAAGATATCTCGAGAGTTTTCGCCCATTAAAGTTTAATTCAAAATTGCACAATGGAAGTCTCTAGAGGAGCTTGCTTTAGTGAAGAAAATAATTAGCTTACTTTGAACAAATGATTTACGCTAGAGGGCTAGAATATTTCACCCACCAGTGGTAAGAATGCTCCAGAGAATCTGTATTGTGCTTACGACTTACAGTAAATATTCACTAATGGGCATGATGACAATATTTCAGAATAATTGTTTTTATTTTTTGTCAAGTCTGTATAAATTAAAAATAAGTCTACATGAAGTGCCTAGTGTTAAAATCTAACAAAAACATTAAAAACACATTGTTCAATATTAATTATTTCACTTTATTTTGTATTTGTACATGTATGCAAGTACTTCTTCCTGAAAATGTAAGTTGGCATAAAACGGCGATGTTCTCTACAAACGTTAAACAGTGTTTATAAAATACGGTAATATACTGTCAAATGTTGTATATCCTTGGATTATTTCAAATAATTGAAAATTAGAAATATGTAATAGACTACAGAATGAAATCCCTTCTATCTGTTAGAGGAATAGTTAAACAACAGTTCGAATTGTGTAAATATTAAATAATATTTCAAATTTTAATTTGACAAATCAGTTAAAATTATTTTACTGATTAACTAATAAATTTACAAAATAAAAGTTTTAAAATTAGGCCCATTTGATATTGAGCATTACTTAAGAATATTGAGGTGGTAGGCCAGATCCAAAGAATAGATATAGGGCTAATAGTGAAATAGTAAAGACGATAATGAAAAATTAGCCAGAATGATAAAGAAGTGTCAGAAGATCTAAATATACGAGATGGATTGATGGATTTTTGGAAATTACACAAAAGACTTAAAAAAATATTTTTTTGCCAAGGAAAGAGACATCTGGAAGATAATTGTTAAGCAGGCCGTGGTAAGGCTTATGTTGTTAAGCTAAACTTGATTACATAACTTGTATAAAGTGATGTCCGAATTTTATAAAGTTAAGTTTAACCAACATGGAGTCGCATTCAAACCAGCTACTATGAGACAGTTAGTGTGCGCGTTATCAATGAGCTATCAGGAGAGCATTGTTTACTTCATTATTGTGACTTTTATACAGAATTTTTTTTATTTTATATTAAGAATGAAATATTTTGTTTGCTCCATATATCAACACTTCTGAAATTCATATTGAAACACCGTTGAGGTTATGTAATAAGATGTTAATTATATAATATTTACCTGGTAAGTCAGTCGTCCTCAACTAAGTTATTAAACTTCTTCAAGTTATTCTAATATGGAGGCCTTTCGAAAACAACGTTTCATCTTCTGCGTTTTAACTAGAACTGATGGTGTTATACAACATATTAGAATAACTTGAAGTTTAATAATTTAGGTAAAAGTTATATAATTAACATCTTGCTCCATATATGAAAGTAAAAATCTATTTTTTTGAATAAGTATAATTTAATATATATTACTGAATGCACGGTTGTTCGGGGTAAGCGACCTCCCCCCCCCCCCGTTTCCTGAGTCGCTCTCAACACAGCAACACATACATTTACTAAATAGGCCTACATTAGTAACTGAGAGAATGCAGTTACTAATTACACTTCACCATCTCTCTCATCATAACAAGATACAAATTACACTACATTACGCACCTAACAAAAACAGATACAACACTATACAAATTACACAAACAAACACTAGTTACGTATGACTTTATATTTCATAGGTGCGCTTGGCAATCCCATCGACTGCCTACAACTAGCCTCTGGTCCTCCAAGGAGAAGGTTGGAGAAAGCGTTAAAGGCATTTTTCTAGAAAAAATGTTCTTCATAAAATTCACAACGAAGGCTCGGATTGAATGAGCACTCAATATGACGAAGAAGGAAAAACGCTAAGACAAGAAGGGTCATTTAAAATAGCAGGAGATATTAATGATCAATTCGAATACTTACAAAGCTGTAAATAGTTTAGGGATAGATATCTTTTAATAGAAGCAAAAACAAATGATCAAATAAATGTGTAACAAAACATAATACCCTGAATATTAGTAAAGAGACGGTTACATATCACGATTTTCTGTATAATGCCGTTCACAATATTAAATATATTTATATCACTGACAGATTTATAGATATTAGACAAATTTTGAGAAAGGAGAATAACAAATTGATCGCAACATCAAACCTTATAAATTACCTTCGACACTCCATGTCTGTCTGTCAAACTAACAGGACTCTTTTACTCATATATCCCAAATCCAATGAGATGTTACAAATGCCAAAAGTTTAGGTATACAAAATAAATATGTAAAAATCCAATAGAACGATGCACAACGTGTTCCCAAATTGTACATCCACCGAGTTGTGCAAATTGTAAAGGAAACTATTCTTCCATATCAAAACAATGTCATGTTTTCGAAGTGAAGAAATAAATAAAGAAAATTAAAGTTATTTGAAAATTAAGCATTCAGAAATCTCGTAGAATAGTTCGAGAACAACATCCTGCACTAATGAAACATACTAATTTGCAAATCGTATCAACACCAAGTTAATTTTAATTTCTGGAGATTCATAAAGAAATTGCAGCATAATAAATCAACACATAATATTGGGTGTCAGAGCACCTGGTCTGTAGCAGAATTCAGCCAGCATCAAACATTTCCTACTCCTCAGAACCAAATACAATTGCAAACATCAAAAGCAATAGCACAAAATATAAATACACAATATATAATCTCTGGCATGTCACCTTGCCTTTTAAAGATTCTTCCAGCAAGCGAAGCTAATGTACAACAAGAAGTAGACCCGCTCGCTCATCGAGATAGCGTTCGGCCCGGCGGCAAGCCTGATGTCTCGAAGAAAATGCAGCATAATAAATCAACACCTAATATTGGATGTCAGAGCACCTGGTCTGTAGCAGAATTCAGTGAGCATCAAACATTTCCTACTCCTCAGAACCAAATACAATTGCAAACACCAAAAGCAATAGCTCAAAATATAAATACACAATATGTAGTCTCTGACATGCCACCTTGTCTTTTAAAGATTCTTCCAGCATGCGAAACTAATGTACAACAATAAGAAAAATATCGTACGACAGGCTTCCCATAAATCCTACTGCCCCGATGAAAGAACGATCATTATATAGAAGGGAAAAGAAATCGTCCAACACTTAAAGTCCCCTAATACCTCAATAGATACAGCACTAAAAAAACGATATCACCACAAAAAACACGATCTCTGTCGCCCAAAAAGCATGATCTCGATCGCCAAAAAGCGCGATATACCAAAATCGCAAGAGCATACTAAACACTATGATTTGTTGGTAACTGCACAGGAAAATTCTGATATTTTAACGATATCAGATAAATAAAAAAAGGTAAAATAAAATCAAACCTTTGTCCATTGTATGGAAGTCATCCTCCCGACAAAATCATTGGAAGTAAATATCAATTACACGTCATATAGTAAACAGCCACATCACCCATGTATACATTCTAAACCACCAACCAGTACTAAGATATCACTCCTGTGAAGCATATCTTAGGATAATGCACACTCTCACCGAATGTCTTCACTGTGCATATGAACGCCAGTAGCTTTATCTATCCAACACACTTTTAGAAGTTCTAAGTGCTGATACAGAAATTTTAGACAAAGTGAATAATTTCTAGTGGTTTACGGAACAGAATACAATCAAGTGAACTTTTTGAATGAAACATTTTTTAAAAACTGTATATACTTTATATGTTCAAAATATTTTTTACTTTTTCTTTGAGACTTTTTAGTAAGGTAAGTCCTCACAACAGGTTACTGGCCTGAAGTGAGCAAGTCCAGTGGTGGGGTTGCCACCTTAAGCTCTGAATAGGCGCGATTATGATATAGCATTTACTGTATATCTTTATGGAACATGTTATACCGCCGTGACTCGGTCCCCAGAGCCCCGTTTGTTTTAGGCAGGTTGCACCACGAGCAGGTGAGGTTGGGATTTAGATAGGAGAGGTTATATAGAAGGCTCTTCACTATCTTTTGCAACATTGGCCAGACCCATATTATGTTACGGCAGTGAGGCCTGGACAATTCGCAGTGTGCAACAAAGACTAACTGCGGCAGAAATGAAATTTATGTGACATACTGCAGGTTACTCAAGAACAGACCATAAAAGGAATTATGAGATTCTCAAAGAATTACAAACAGAATCAATTATGGAATATGTGCAAAAATACAGACGCGACTGGAAATCTCAGTAAGAAGAATGAGCAGAACAAGAATACCACGTCAAATCTTAAATTACCAGCCACCAGGAAAGATATAATTGGGCAGATCCTTCAAACTTTGGATTGAGACCATAACAGACCGCTAGGTCTATCACATGAAAGGAAGAATAATGTTTAATGTGTAATTAATACTGAAATAAATTTGTGGGCGCAAATAATCTTGTAGTTCATGCGCCTTGATATATACTATATATACATACATACATACATACATACATACAGGTTGTTCCCCTCGAATAAAACTAATTTCAGTGGCTTGTAAAAATGTAATAATGGTTGAGGGGCGAATCTCTCTTAGTAGAAGCAAAAACAAGTGACCATATAGAAAAATATGAAGGAGGTATAACGAAACAGAAAGTATCATCTCAAAGGCAAATTCACCAAGTTAAAACAATTAAATCTTCACATATCTATGTGTGCCCCAGCAGTTACAGTGACGATATCAAAGCGGTAGATAATTTCCTGCCTTGTAGTACGTTGCAACATGTTTGGGGGCACGCTGGCGATGGCTGCCAATGATGCGCTCTCTAAGATCCAGAAGGTCTCCGACTGGATAAAACTTGGTGAGTTTGCCTTTCAGATGACACTTTCTGTTTCGTTATTTCTTCAACCATTATATTTTTTACAAGTAACTGAAAATAGGTTCATTCGAGGAGAACACTCTGTATATATTATACAGGTTTATTTAATTGTTAATATTTGTGTTTTATAAATCGTGTATTTCGTGGATTAATGTTATACTTAATGGTACGACTATGGCTGATATCTGTTAATCAGCTGGTTTTTAACGAATTAAAATAGGCCTAAAAATGGTGATTCGTTATATTAAAACGTAGAACAAAAAAAAAGTATTTAAAAATGATATGAAAAGACAGTTGTTTCGGAGGTCAGGTGAGAATTCTTCATGTGTACCAAGATATTATATGAAAATACATATCCTTTTCCTTCTTTCTTCTTTTTCAAAAAGAAGCGATTATGTATATATTTCACTGAAATTACCTATAATATTTGAAAGAAATATGAATATTGGATAATTAGAAATATATTTAAAAAATAAAAAAATAAATGAAGTTCGAGAGGTAACCGGACTGGTATTTTATGAATTATTGAGATAACCTGGCTAGCATTGAACCTCTTGAAATCTATAAGAAATTCAAATTATATTAACCCTGAACAGGAACACTAATTTCACGTGCCTGTTATTTAAATGTGTCGGACCACAATGCAATCAAAGTCATGTAAAACTGTAAGTTATTGCTATAAATTGTACAATTGAACACAAATTAATCTAATTTCTAGTCATTAGGTTCCTTCCATTTTATTAAATACGTGTTAATATCCTGCGTGAGCTGCTACGCGTAAATAAATGAATATGTGTTTTTATTTTAGTTGAATAAGTAAAACGAATTTTCATAAAGAAATGTTGATCGGTTTAAATAAATTATTTCCGACCGCGCAGCACATTCCCGGGGTTCCTCCTTTAAATTTCATTGCTTAGCAGTGGGTACAAACTTTGTCCATTTTTTCGATTTGAACGAATTTACATTATTTTTTTTTTCTAAATTCAAGCCGCACACTCGCAAAGATTGCCCTTTCCCTTTATTGATAGTCATAGCGAACACAAGGTGTATTGGGAATTGAAGTCATTTGAACTGGAACACGAGCGTATTCGAATGCAACGTTGTATCAAAACGTCAAAACGTCAAGTAAATAGACTTACCGATTCCGATTGAGGGTCTTTCCACTTTTCAGCAGTTCCCTTTTACCAGCCACATGTGTCAATCACAGAGGTAGATGATCAACAGCCAGTGTAGGGGTGACATGTGGTTAGCATGTCGAGTCCCCCAGCCGTTATAGCTGGTTCCTCAACCTGGAGCCGCTACTTATTGTAGCTACCCAATTGCCTCACGATGCTGGGTGGGCACCGGTCCCATACTGGCCGAAATACCATGAGAAAATTTCTTCCCTCATGGAGACTCGAACCAGCGCAAGTCCCGTAGCTCTGCGCCAAGGCTTCCTACCTTAACCGCTCGGCTACGGCGCGGGACAAATAGACTTACTACTTTTCGATATTTGCAAACTCAAACATACGCAGGCTGAATTCATTTTTATTCAAATACAAGCTAATACCCGGCGTGCGCTGCTACGCCTAAATAAATGAAAATTAATGTGGTTTTATGTTTAGTTGAATAAGTTACGGGAAAAATAATTGTAAATTTATATTTTTAGATACCCCGTGTTGATTACCCAGAGTTACCCGGGAATCTACTCTTCCCGATATTCTTGACATAAATGAGCTGAAATACGAAAATTAATGTATTTTATGTTTAGTTAAATAAGTAAAAGAAAACATTTATATCGTAATTATTTTTAGGTACCCCGTGCCGTTTACCCTGCGTTATCCGGGAATCTACTCAACCCGATCTCCTTGGCATACATGAGCTGAAAGACAAAAATTAATGTACTTCTCATGATTAGTTGAATAAGTAAAATGAAAAATGATTATAAATGTATATCGTAATTATTTTAAGATTCCCCATACTGTTCTCCCGGTGTTGCCCGGGAATCTACTTATCTCGATCTTCTTGGCATAAATGAGCTAAAAGACAAAATTCGTTATTGTGAGTTATCCGTAAAAGAATATCTGCCATGTGCTGCTATGCTTGCACAGGAATCGACGTACTTGTCTCGATCTTCTTGGCATCAATAAAAGACAAAAATTGTTATTGTGAGTTATCCGTAAGAGAGAAACATATGCTGTCGCTGACTTTTTTCTAGAGCTTTTTGAGATATTCAATTCTGTGTACATTAGTTTTGTGTATTTGTTATGATTTAGGCAGCGTAAGCCATTTAAGCGTCCAAAGAGCTACTTTTTCACGTTTTCCACTACAAAGGGTTATTTTTAAGGGTGTAGGAGTTGAATATGACAACTCTCTTATAGCCTATGTTCATTCCAGGAATCTCCTGAATATTTTACAAAAAGCCCCATTACAATCGAATCAACGGTATGGGCGCGCATAAAGTACGAACAAATAAACAAACATTCATTTATATATATATATATATATATATATATATACACTAGCTAATATCCGGCGTGCGCTGCTACTCCTAAATAAATGTTATTGTGTTTTTTACCACCAGCCGTGCGCTGTTATGCTTACCCGAGAATCTGCTTATCCCGATCTTTTTGGCATCAATGAAAGTGAAAAATGGTTATATTCAGTTATCCCTAGAAGACAAACATATGCTGTCGCGGACTCTTTGTAGAGTTTTTTGAGATATTCAATTCTGTGTAAATTAATTTGGTGTATTTGTTACGGTTTAGGCAGCGTAAGCCATTTGAGCGTCAAAATAGAGACTTTATTTCACGTTTTTTACTACAAAGGGTGATTTTTAGGGGTGTAGAGGTTGAATGTTACAACTCTCTTATAGCCTATGTTCATCCCCGTAATCTCCTGAACAATTTTCAAAAAGCCCTATCTCAATCGGATGAAGAGCACGCTTGTCCGGGAATCTACTTATCCCGATTTTGTTTGTATCAATGAAAGACAAATGGTTATTGTGAGTTATCCGTAAGAGATAATCATATGCTGTCGTGGACTTTTTGTAGAGTTTTGTGAGATATTCAATTATTTGTACACTAATTTGGTGTATTTGTTATGTTTTAGGCAGCGTAAGCCATTTAGGCATCAAAGTAGGGACTTTATTTCACATTTTTCTCTTCAAAGGGTAATTTTAGGGGCGAAGGAGTTGAATATCATAACTCCCTTACAAGCTATGTTCATCCCGGGAATCTCCTGAACATTTTGCAAAAACCCCATCAAAATCGGATCAACGATATGACCGCGCATAGAATACGAACGATCAAACAAACAAACAAACAAACATTGATTTTTAAATAGTATATATATATATATATATATATATGTTTTAGGATACATTGCTAATTTAAGGCCTAGTGAAGTTATTTCAAGTAAAAGTAAATTCTGGGGATCATATTGACACACTGGACGTCCAGATTATTATGCAAGTATACTTCTAAAAATATTTACAATCTAATAGGGAACCCCCTATTTTAGGCATCGTAAAACTCATCTCACCATCGGTAATGCAACAGTAACCATTAACACCACAAGAGGATGTGCGCAAGGATCGGCCTGCAGACCAGGATTTAGGGTCAAACTGTATGATAATCTAGTGAGGGAACTTCTCCCAAATGACAGTGTCATTTTCGCGTAAGCGGATGATGCTCTATTATTAACTAAATCCAGCAATTTCACTGAGCTAGAAAATAAAACTAACAAGGTTTTAGGAACTATTTATCATTGAGGCATAAAAATAAGTTGAGATTTGATCCCTCGAAAACGACAGCAACATTGAGCACAAGGCGGAGAGAAGTTGAAAGATGTGACTCCAGATATTGATGGTGAACCATTGGAACTTGGAAACTCTCTGAAATACCTAGGGGTTGTTCTAGACAACACGCCAACTTTTCGTCCACATTTTAACCATATTTCATCAAAGGTCAGCAAAACAGTTCCCAACCTAATGATAGCCTCTCGTCTCACCTGGGATCTTAATTCTGGTGTACTGATAATATTATATCCTGGAGCTTCCAAGACCTTATTTATCTGCGAGTATTGTGCTGCCGCCTTCCAAGACTTAATATAATAGAGATGGTTTGAAAATAAACTATAACAAATCCAACTTGGATTCCTCCTGAACAATCAGATAATATCGTACAACATCAATTGCAGCAGCTTAGGGTTTAGCAAATATTAAACCACTGTACCTCAATTGCGAAATGAGGGCTAGTATTAGTAACAACAAGAGAGATCATCGGACCCCTGATCATCTTCCTTATTTCCATCTAGAGGAAACAATACCGCTAACAAGATTGGGACATCCGTACGATCATAATCATTACAGCATGTACTCCTGTAAAGAAATTCGCAAGTATTCCATTTTCACAGATAGTTTAAGAATATTAGGTAACGGAAGAGGAAATTAAAGATGAATGTGCAATTTTAGTTTGTGAGAATTCACCGGAAATTTCCTCAGCTTCGTTCAAACTTTCTCAACGATATTTCATTATTCAGTGAGAATTAATAATCGTAAAAGAATGTGTTAAATGGTCTGAAACTAATTAAATAAGTGCTCGATTACACGGCTACTCACGAACAGCAATTAATGATAAATATAGCAATAACCCAAGCTTTTGAAATTAGGGAACAGTTGAAGCAAAGCTCAAAACATGTTTGTCTATCATACGTGCATGGGCATTGCGGGATATCAGGATCGAACGTTAGAATGTTTTAGCCAAGCCTGCATTAAAAAAATTCTAATTCACAGTATGCATATTGTCTATGCCACATTTCTTTTCTGAAGCCGCAAATAAAGGAACACGTAATAACAAGCTGGAACGGCGTGTGGCTCAATAGTAGCCTACTACAGGAGCATTAACACGACAGCTTTTCTTTGAGTATTAATGACAAAATAAAATGCAAACACATTGTTCCAAATATCATATTAACATAATTTCTCTTTGTCCATGGAAAATTTGATCAATACCTCTAGAAATTCAACATCAGAGAGAAGCAAGTTGTAATTGTGGTATTATCACCCAAAGTGAAGAATAAATTATCTTTGATATGCCCTTTGTTTTGGAATGAAAGTTCGAAGTCAACTGTCTTCTAAATAACACGGACTTTTTAAGTGAACCACCCATTATGGAATCGCTTTTGACAGAAAATAACTACAAACTTTTTAATATATTTACAAACAAAGTTCATAAAACATTTTTTTGAGATAAAAGTATATAATGTACGAGTATAAGAACTTTAAAACAAACTATAACCCCAATGTACCTTAGGTGACCGGCCTTGTGGGCTAGTCGTCAGCGTTTCTGACTAGAGTTCATGAGGTCCCGGGTTCGATTCCCGGTCAAACCATAGGAATGTTTCCTTAAAGGTTGACCATGGTCTACAATTTAGGTTAAGTTTAGCTTAAGAACTTTACTTGCAATTCATTATCATTTATCATATCATCGGGGCAACGTAACTCCGCCTTCTAGGCGCCCCAATTTCAGAAGTGAGTTATAATTAAGCCAATGCTAGGAGAGAACACCACAAATGTCGAAATGAAAACCTGGGGCATTTGAAAAAAAGTATAGATGAAATAGGATATATAAATTTCAGGTAATAAGTAATAATAAAGCATACTTCTAGATCATGTTGAACATTAAAGTGAATGAAGCTACGATAACTTTCCATTGAAATCTGCTCTTCATATTTTATTTAAATAAAATATTAAATTTATTCGCTATTTTATATTTGAAATATAATGCTACATTACACACTCATACGTATTTTCAACTTGTGCCGATAGTTCATTATGGCTTCTGCCTGTTTTCAAAATGGCGTACCAACATTTTTATTCTATATTATTGAACGCTTTAAATATCTTGCTATAAAACTATATACATAAAATTATATACAGTTAGAACCTAACTATCTTCAAATTTGATTATCATTTTTTAGATTCACAAAATTAGTTCTGCCTTTTTAAATATTAATAAGATTCATGATAAGTTCCGTTGAGGTATTATTCAAAATTATAATATTAATGTAAGTAATAAAGTTGAGGAGACGGACCTTTTAGGTAAATATTTCATAATTTTATATTTTAAATTTTTAAATATGAAAACTACTATACCACTTGACTCTTCTTTAATCGACATCTAAGTTTTTAAACTTTTCTAGCTTACGTTTTAGTAGTCAAACGTCACTAGTATGTGGAATTCAACGATTTTTTAAAAATGAAACTTCTAAATACACAATCACATATGATAATCACAGATTAATTAAGTGACATAATCGCATTTAAATGGATGTGATATCCCTTATTTTCTATTGATTCTTAACGATATGGAAGTAAAAGTTTTTTTCACATATGACATGTTATTTTTTTAATTAAATTAAAATTAATTTAGGAATAAAATACGTAAATTATAGTATATAAGTAGTTTAGATACCGGGTAAATTGTTGCTTCTATCCTTTGCTCAAATTTTTGTCTAGTGTAGGCCTATTCAATATTTAGAAGTATATAATTAAACATAACTATTAGTGTATTTAAACTTTCATTCCCTTCTTGATTTGAATAATGACTAAATTTCATTTTTTATTTTATTTTCGAGAATAAAACTATATTTAAACCATAAATGGCGGAAATGGGGGGTATACATTTAAATGGCAGCTAAAGAACTGAAAAGTATTAAGCGTTATATATTCTGTAAATACATTACAGAATATAATTGATACGTAACTTTTCATATTATATTTTCGTTTTTTTTTCTAAGATCTTTATTCCATCATGAGCTTAGGCCTATATATTTTAATATCAAATAAACTCCTTCGGATTATGAAAAACTATTTTTATGGAAGTTTTTTCGAAGAGTTAAGAAAGTACACAATGACTGGAACCAGAAGATCGTAAGTGCCAATCCTAGTTCTGAGAAAAACGCAAAGTAAGTTTTGACTTTATTAAGCTTATTTATTTTATGCCTTTTAGTGCGTGTAAAAGCATATAATACTGCACAGAAAACCCTTGGCTTTTTTCTATTTGCATATTGCGTTACTTTTATTTCTATACATATATTGCCTTTCTTTCTTGTAAACAAATTAAATCTATGCATTATCTTTTAATATATTTTGCCATTTTATTAGCATTATTTATTTATATATAATATATATATATATATAAAGTAATTGAAATGACAAAAATTTACGTTAGACATAAATATTTTAAGAAATTTGTTTGAATTATTTAACTTTTTAGAAACTTTTCGCCCTAAAGAGGCGCTTACGAACTTCTGATTTTCAGGTGATGAACCCGGTTCTGAAAATCCCACGAACGTGAATCAGGAGGAACAAATGCCTGCCGACGAGACTGGGGAAGAAGAAGGTAACAGTAAGGGTTGGGGGTAACATCGTAGGCAATGTAGTTATATATTTTAATGAAGGTTGGTTTACTTACCTGATTATTTACTTTGATTTATTAGCTAATTTTAAACAGGTCTTAGCTTAAGGGTATGATAGAAATAACAGTTGTATGTCTGATAAGTAGAATAAACAGTTGTGTATTTATTAAATACAATATTTTTTTTAAGATAACATAGCTATTACATATGTATGTAATAGTTTACAAGAACCATCTCATTCGCTTCATACTATAGATTTATTATTTATTTATTTGAATCGACTATGATTATCATTTTCCTGAAAGCTTTATTCTTATAATCGTGATAATCGTTTTCCTGAAAACTTTATTATTTTATAATTATTTTAGAATTTGTCATACCGTCTTCCAAATCCAGAATTCGGTTCAAAAAAGCATAACTTGTCGGGAACTTGTGTGTATTTTTATTTAATTATGATAATTTTGTAAGTTATCCCATTTTATGAAAAATAGTTCACATTCATGTACTAAATATCTATTATCATTTATTCACACATATTATATTTTTCTTTTGAAAATTATATTAAGAATCTTCATAAATTAATAAAACTTTGGAATCAACTATTTTCTTGTAGGAAATCATATAATTTTCTGATAATCTAGTATGATGAATATATCTTTTTTTCAGCCAAAGTGATATATTTATGTCTACAATTAGTGAGAGATTTAGTAGATATAATATAATTGGATAAAAATGTTTATCTGTTTTTTATGTATTTATAGAAACTATATTAAATATAAGTAAAATATCTTTATGCACTATAAAATAACACGTTTTTTTCACGATAACGAAAGTATTGAAAATATAGACAAATAGAGAATATAATAAGGATAAAAATACTAAGAACAGTATAGTGGTTAAATGTATAACAATTATGTACATGGCTGTAGTGCAGTTTCTTAACGTGTTTGGAAATCAGGAGAGAAAGATTTTCCTTTATATGTATTTCTCCATGCTTCCATTGCTCTTTTTTGTCTATATAGATGAATAAAAAACCTAACCAACAGCTCCGAAGGGACAAGACCCACTAAAGTGATTACTGTAACTGGGGCACGCCGTAGCGTAGTGGTTAAGGCACTGCGCTAAAAGCCGGAAGGCCGAGGGTTCAAGTCCCGGTGGGGTCAGGATTTTTAAACTGGCCCAAACTTTCTGGTGGCACTATGGCCCTAGAGTCGACTCAACCTCTAACGGAAATGAGTATCAGACGCTTGTTCTGGGGTATAGGCGGCCGTCACGCAGGGCTGACAACCCGGCTGACATCAAGTGCCGATCGTCCAGGAAAAGTGGGAGCCTTAACCTCCTACTACCCCAAAGGCCTCCTGAGGCCTGTAGTGGGATTACTTTAACATATGTATGATAGTACAAGGAGTACGTCAGCCTTAGTTTCAGTTTTGTTAACCGGATTTCGCTGCCTCTCATGTCTAGTAACTGATTATTTGTTTTCATGAAGTTGAGTGGACTCTATACCCAAATAAATATTTCTATTATATAGTCGTAAATTGAATCCGGGACCACTGGTCTACAGGTAAGACGCGTTCACCATAACATAATCAGTTAAACAAGGGGGAATATAATAGCCAGCGTCCTTCAAAGAAAATGTTTGGCTTAATTGTAAGTACCAATTGTGCAAGCAGCGCGGACCTATCAGAAGTTCTTACACTATGTTTTCCTTATTCTCCGCGCCAGCTTGTCCTCAGCTATGTCTCGTCGCAGTACATCCTATTCACAGTGTCTGGGCTAGGCTATAATCTTTATTGCTGCGCTTGAAGCTGAGGCAAATTTTGTTTCTCTAAAAAGACTGTTGCAATTAATAGCTAGTAAAGCAAAAGTTTTGACGGGACAGTTTCGTGCACACCCATGAAGACCCGACAGCAAAATACTGCTTTGAAGGTAATTTTAAACTCGACCACCAAACTATATACATATTGGATGTTATACATATCAGTGATTATGTGACGAAAGCTGCCAGAATTTTTTTATTTGTAATTTCAGCATCTTCTGTCATATAGTATTATTGAAGCAAAACTGAATTGACCGAATTCTTCATAAGCATAAAATATTTGCTGATTTAGAAGTTCATACGATGCTGCGAAAAAAATAAGGTCAAGTTGTATGGCTTTAGTATTTCAGCAGCTTTCGATATTCAGGAGTCTATAATATGTATGAGGTAAAATGGTCGCAGAAAGTAGATGGACATTATCGAATATCAATATCGCTCGAAGAGCTACTTGACTTGCCCATTACTGCCACCTATGTTACTGATTAAAAGAACGTCATGGGAGTTCTGGGGTAGTGAATCAGCATACATTGAATAAACTTATCACTGTCACTTTGCTATCTGAAGTTCTATTCCTATGTCTCAATTTCAAATGGATTTGAAACCCAGAATGATTTTTCTTCAACATATGAAATTAATACATCTATATTAAAAATGCGACAGGAAATAAATTATAAGTTTATATGGCAAGTAGAGTAAACTTAATATAAAATAACTCATTTCCAGATCGGAATTAATTAACAGTCCCAACGCAGTACATGCATGTCTTAAGAGGTGACTAAAATGGTCACATAGTGTTAGGAATACAACCGCATCTCCCGAGCGCACAGGGGATAAAAAAAGGAAGACCAGTTGCCGGAAAAATCGGATCTTCTTCTTCTTCTTCTACTACTTCATATTTGGCATTACAGCCCGATTGCGCCTTGACTTCCTCTATGGCCTTCTTCCATCCTTCTCTATCCATCGTCAACTCCTTCCAATTCTTTATTCCAAATCCTTTTACATCTGCTTGTACACAATTCCACCATCTTCTTCTTGGTCTTCCTCTTAATCTGGTTCCGTCTGGATTGTTGTTGAAGACAATCTTCACTTTCCTTGGTTTCCATCCTTGTGGTATGTCCTAACCATCTCAATCTTTGATAGATTACGTGTCTCCAAACCCAATTCCTTTTCTTCAATGGTGGCATAATCATTTAAGCATTTATAGGTTCTAAGTAAACTGAGTATCTTGCAACAGGATGGATCAATAAACTATGATTAAGCATAAAAAATGGACTTAGAATCGTATATGGAATAGAATAGTAGGGAAGGTGATAGATGCTGTATAATAACAGTAGATTAGCATGATATAGAATGGAATATAAGAAATTGATTCCAAGGTAGTTGCCTAACTTTGAAATAGTGGCAACCGAGGGTAGAATAAATAATAGTTTTAAAAAACTAAAAGAACACGCTTTATTAGAAAACTAAAAAATGAAAAATAATTTTAATTTCCAATACGCTTGGGATAAAATTAAAGTGGTCAACAAAAAAATCATCTCCAACACATATAGAATAAAACTAGAGTTATCAACAAAAAGAAAATAATTTTACCATCAAAAGCGTGGGGTGCTCTATATCAATTAATATATTTGATAACAAACAGATATTGGTAAAAGTACGCTCTCTAAGAAGAAAATGTAAAAATCATAAAAAGCACCCCACGCTTTTGATGGTAAAATTATTTTCTTTTTGTTGATAACTCTAGTTTTATTCTATATGTGTTGGAGATGATTTTTTTGTTGACCACTTTAATTTTATCCCAAGCGTATTGGAAATTAAAATTATTTTTCATTTTTTAGTTTTCTAATAAAGCGTGTTCTTTTAGTTTTTTTAAAACTATTATTTTATTTTTATTTTTTAGTTTTAATATTTTACAGAATAAGATAAAAATGTAAATATCTTTAAATTCGATACTATTGTAGTATGAGCTAAAAGTAATACTCTTCTATAAAGAAACTCTCCCAGCCGGATTTGAACCAGCGACGTATGGATTACTGAAATTATATACCACTAAGAGTTCACTGCTCTACCAACTGAGCTCTTACAACGATTGACTAAAGAGTCGACAAGTCCGCAACCAATTATACAGTTTTCTTTTTTTTTGATTTTCGGATGATTCTGGCCAGCATTTTAGAAACAAAATATGAAATTATTGTATTGTCACGGGTCCTCTACACGTATACAAAGTTTCAAGTCGATCCAATGTTTCTAAGTGGGTGAAAATCGCGTTGAAAAATTCCGTTACATTGATACAAAAACACTTTTTTTGATTTTCTGATGATTATGGCCAGGATTTTAGAAAAAAAATATGAAATTATTGTATAGTTACGGGTCCTCTACAAGTATACAAAGTTTCAAGTCGATCCAATGATTTTAAGTGGGTGAAAATCGCGTTGAAAGATTCCGTTACATAGATAGATAGATAGATAGATAGATAGATAGATAGATAGATAGATAGATAGATAGATAGATAGATAGATAGATAGATAGATAGATAGATAGATACAGTTCAAGCTAATATAAAGTGTGTAAAAAGAAAGAACTTTCCTGAAAAAAAAATCGTTTTCGGGATGACTGAGTGTTTTAATGAAATAAACATTTATGGTATTCTGTACGTGATTTTATATTTCCGAAACTGAAAAGTTTAAAAGAGAGTTTTTTTAGAAACGCATTATTTTAAGATGTCTCTCAACTTTACATATTATACTGCTTCCGTTAAGCCAACAACGTACAAAGAAGAGAAATATACAAAGCAGTGGTCATGAGTTTGGTATAATGTTTACAACAAGAACTTTCAACGAATTCGTGAGAAATGGTTCACGAAGCTTTATATCAAATAAAACAATCACATAGAATCATCAGATCTAATCATGGAACAATATTAAAAAAAACATGATATTTCGTAGAACTGAAAAAAATGTATATTTTAAATAAACTAATAATATTGGAGAACACGTTAAAAAATCGCAAGCTTCATAAATTGAAGTGTGCTTGGGACGAGACATCGGATAATTGAGGAATCCAACAAAAATGACATAATGTACAGTTGGTGAAGTAATTGAGGAAAGAAAGGTGGAACGTGGTGCAAATAAACTATAGAAAGGCATAAGGCCATTTAAATTTGAAATACACCGTGTCCCATTCAAATCTCTCACATTTTAATTAATCTTAACTCTCAAAGTACGGAATTATGAAATGAGGTTGGTAATAAAAGAAAGAGAAACTCAAAGAATTTTTGTTTTCATTGTTGCAGTTAATTCATCTGTCCCATGTTGGACAATAATGACATAAAACAAAATGGCGACTGCTCAGCAAGGAGCACAAACAATTTTCTGGTATGCAGAGACGAAGTTAAATAATTACAGTGCAAAGAAATTACCAGAGAGAATATGGAAGAAATGCACCTGATGTGAAAACCTTTAAGAAGTTTCTGGCGACTGGAAGCGTTAAAAAAGAATCCGGAGGTGCTCGTACACGTGTTTCAGAAGAAAAGATTGAAGAAATTAGAGTAGGATTTCAGAGAAGTCCACAAAAATCAATTCGCCAAGCTTCCTGGCAGTTCTATGAACATGTTGGACAGAACGTGGCAGGAAATCGAATACAGACTTGATTTTATTCGTGCTACTAATGGTGCACATGTAGAGGTGTTTTAGTGTGAGGCAATGAAAATTCTTTGAGTTTCTGTTTCGTTTAATACCGGCCTCATTTCATGATTCCGCATACTTTGTTAGTTATGATTAATTAAAATGTGGGATGTTTGAATGGGACACTCTGTATTGTATTAAGGATCTGAATGCGAAAGACAATCAATCCAATTATATTAATATTTTTGTCACGTGGAGTAGAGTGTAATTGTAAAGAAATAAGATACTTATTATATAATTTTATTTTCTGTAATCTACTGTTTATATCATCAATCATTAATTTGTCTGACCCGCTTGAGGTTTGCTGAATAATACAGAATACAAAAGTAACTAAAAATGTACACAACTGAAAGTATAGCATAAAATTTACAACTGGTGCAGTATATTAACTAACCTCGCTGGCACTATCGAACTCATATATTCACGGCCGCGCGTACATAAGCTTGTCATTCATCCCTATCCTGAGCTAATGTTGTCGAATAATCCCCTGTATAATCTATTTCACCTTGGATAAATCTGGTTTAGTTTGTACTGTGAGAGTAATAATTATAAGGTCAAATAAACGAATTCTGAATCTGGATTGGTAACATTTCAGTTCGGAAAGATGATGTTATTACAGTATTTACAAATTTGGAATTTCACATAAGCATTTCAATGTCTCTTTAATGACAATGACAGTGAAAAGAACCAGCAGCCATAAGTATACGGCCAGGTTCAAAATGCTAATTTCATCCGAAATTTACCTCGTTTGAATTCACCATTTAAATCAAGAATTAATTTCTAACAAAATATTTCGTTAACTCTTTGTTTAAGACTAACATAACCATTTGTAATCGTATCCTCGAGAATTGGCTATGATAAAATATAGAGTATAAAATAATTAACTAAACACTTATCACGGCAATTTAATAAAAATGTAGCCTAATAATTATTTATTATAATAAGACCTCGAAACATGAAATAAGAACTGGAATGAGAAAAAGAGGACTGGAGGACATGGGGCGGATGGCTAGAAACGAGTGGAGAAGGAAAATAAAATTTTAGACACAGAAATATGTGTAAACATTGAAAATATGTATATAAATAAAATTATAATAATCTTATATCCATCCATCCATAGTAATTCTGACCGAGGGCAGGTCTTTCACTGCAATCATAGCATTTTCATGATATGCTTTGCAGCTTTACTAGGGAATTATAGGTGTGGTAGCTTCCCCTTGCTTTCCACACCGGTGAAGGATGATGATGATAATAAGGATAATGATGATGATGATGGCCGGATGTTTTTCGGGGACCGTTGGGCCCTAAGCTTCCTGACATTGTCTTTCAGCTGAGAAAAAAAAACCGAAAAAACCTCACCCAAGAACCTCTCCCGACCGCCCGCTGCGTGACAAGGTAGCACGCTACCTCGAGACCACAGCGGTTAATCTTATAATAATAATAATAATAATAATAATAATAATAATAATAATAATAATAATAATAATAAATAATAATACTTTATTTATTCTGGCAGAGTTAAGGCCATAAGGCCCTCTCTTCCACTCAACCAGTACAAATACAAATAAATATTCGACAAATATAGATATACACTATACTAATTATAAACAGTTAAAGATACAATAAATGTAACAATGTAAATGTCATGTACAAACAACATTTTATAGGGTAATAACAATAATGATACGATAATAATAATAATAATAATAATAATAATAATAATAATATAAATATGATACATTATACGGGAAACACCAATTAATATATATATATCTTACACTGGATAATAATGAAGTCGAGTTTAGAGCAAATATAAATTTAGATTTCTTTTAAAAGATGCCAATGTCCGGCAGCCCCTTATTTCTTGTGGTAGGGAATTCCAGTTGCGAGAAGTGGAGATGGTATATGACATGGAGTGATGTGATGTCCTATGTTGCGGTATATTAAGTAAGAGACTATGTTGTGATCTTGTGTTTAAGTTATGGTTTGAGGATAGATACTGGAAACGGGATGATAAATAATTGGGAATCGAGGTATGTAGGATCTTAAATAGGAGAATTAGACAGTGCGATTTTCTTCTCTCTTTTAGATGTAGCCATGACAATTCGTGGAATAATGGAGAAATGTGATCGTATTTTCGAACATTAAATATGAATCTGATACACATATTATGGACACGCTGCAGTTTGTCCGACAATCCGTCACTTATGTCAGTTAGTAGAACGTCACAGTAGTCAAAATGCGGCATCACTAAAGTTTACTTACTTACTTACTCACTGGCACTATCGAACCCGTAGATTCATGGCCGCGAGGACATAAGCTCTCCATACATCCCTATCCTGAGCTAATGTTTTCCAATCATTCCCTGTATAATCTACTTCCCTCAAATCATTGTTAATGTTGTTCTCCCACCTCATTCTTGGTCTACCAACTGGGGCGTTTTCCCTCTGGCTTTCCTACAAGAAGCTTCCATGCAAGTCTTTCATTTCGCCATACGTGCAACATGTCCTGCCCATCGCAGTCTACGAGACTTAACTGTTCTTATTATATCTGGCTTCCTATAAAGACCATGTAGTTCATTGTTATGTAGTCTTCTCCATTCACCTGTCTGTTCATCTCTCTTTGGTCCAAAAATTTTCCTAAGGACTTTATTCTGAAATACTCGTAATCCCATTTCCTCCCTTAAAGTAAGAGTCCATGTTTCGCACCCATATAATATATCTGGTAGAATAATAGTTTTATGTATTTTCAGTTTAACGTTTTTTGAAAGGAGTTGGGACATCAAGAGTCTCTGCAATGCATAATAGCACGCATTTCCAGAATTGAGCCTATGTTTAATTTCTTTGTGCATTTCATTCCTATTTGTGATTATCGTTCCTAGGTATTTGAATTCAGCCACTTCCTCAAAATTTCCCCCATTTTTCATTAGCTGACCATTACATTATATAATGTATTTCTATGTGTGACCATATATCTAGTTTTATTGATATTTACCTATTGTCACAAAATGCCGTTGAGTCGTCTTCATGTTGTTTTGACGTAATAAAACCACACAGCTGATCGTGTAGAACTCCATAGTAACTGTACTAAATTCTATAAACTCTCCTTGACATTCTATTCATAAATTGCTGTAATAATTAATCTTGTTTTAAAGTTTATCACACCAATTATCGTCGCTATCTAACGAATCCACTCCCCACCACAGCTCTCCGTATCGCTATCACAATAAAACTGAACTGACTCGCTCTTGACCCTTGCAATATACACTGCTCAAAAAAAATTAGGGGATATTGTAGAATAACCTATTAAGACTATGTTTTTTAGAATAGTATTAGATGCAATCACTTTCTGTTACTCCAAGATAATGTAAACAAGAGTTTGAAGTTGTTACGTAACCTCGGTACCACACCAGAGGGCAGTGTCTGTACTGTTGATGTGAAAGGGTGGTGTGGAGGTGAATGTTTTGTTGCTGTTTTTAAATCCAGTCCAGTTTTCAGTTAGTGAATGACTTGCCTTAGGGACAGTAGTGCCTCGACAACGTGATTTACCTGAACCAATGGCTTGGAGGGCCATAGGAAGGATGGAAGCTGGACAGACACAACAAGAGGTGGCACAAGCCATTGGGGTGTCTCAAAGCGTGATTTTCAGACTTTGGAATCGTTTTCAAAGAACAGATACTGTTCACAGAAGAGCCGGACAAGGTCGACCACGGGCAACAACAGCAAGGGATGACCATTACCTCTTGTTAACAGTCCGTCGGAATAGACAGCTGAATGCAACTCAACTGCGAAATACACTTCAAACAGCAACAGGACGCAGGATTTCAACTCAAACTGTCCGTAATCGACTGCATGGAAGTGGTCTCTATGCCTGTAGGCCCATGGTGTGTACCAGGTTAACTCCACAACACTGTAGAGATCGCAGAAACTGGGCGGAGGAACATCGTGGGTGGAGGCATGCCGAATGGAGATCAGTTCTTTTTTCTGATGAGTCGCGATTCAACTTGGAATGTGATAGTCGGCGTGTATTCATCTGGAGGGAAAAAGGAACACGAAACAATCCAGCTTTTGTACGTGAAAGATCCCCATATCGTGGCGGTGGATTGATGGTGTGGGCAGGAGTCAGTAGTGGTGGACGTACGGACCTCTACGTCATCCAAGGTGGTACTTTGACTGCGGTAAGGTATAGAGACGAGATTCTCCGACCTTTTGTCGTGCCTTATGCTGGTGCCATAGGCGATTCTTTTCTTTTTATGGACGATAATGCACGACCCCACAGAGCTGGCTATGATCCGTGAAAATCGCTTTTTCCGTTCATTTTACTTCAAATTTATATATGAATCTTGAACCCAAAATTGTAGAATGTAACAACAGTGTTTGTGATTGATCGTGTTTTTTTTTCTTTCTTTTTTTTTCTTTCAAAGCCCACATTACTCTTTCTCTGAACATATATTTTCGACAATAAATTAATTTTATTAAATATACTAAATATACAACATACCGTATACTAAAATATTCTGAACGTAGATAAAACATTGTAGATAACACGTTAGTAAGTAAGTAAGTAAGTAAGTAAGTAAGATAACACGTTAAAAAATTAGGTTTACTAACTCGCTGCCCTAAGAATACGGCCTCAGCTTTTGTAACCAGTCGTCTAAATAACTATTATCGATGCCTGTGTTTTCTCAATTTTTCTCCTTTCGCTGCATTATAATCTCTGATATTTATATTCGTTTGAACTTTTCAATTTTCACTAACTTACTTCAGTGTTATTTCAGATTTCCAAGTTCAAAAACCTTCTGGGAGCTATTGATATGGTTTATAGTATCCCTTTACATTATTACTATAGTATTTTAACGTTAATATTTGAATCAAGTTTGATTAAATATGTTTAAATTACAGTTTTCTTGAATCTACCTTTCATAATATAGACCTAACCATTATTTACGGTCAATTTACAAATTAAGTAATATATGTGAAACATACAAGTTGAAAATATCTACTTCAAAAAAAATGTTAGCTTTTCGAGGGTTTGAGCCATTAAGAGTAAAAAATTCAATTAGATAATAAAATAATAGAACAAGTGGGCAATTTTAATTTTCTGGGATACAATGTATCATATAGAAAAAGTGAAGACATTGAAAACAAAATAAATAAATTTAATTATATGTGTGGCACCATAAAACGAAGTCTCAAAGGAACTAGAAAGGAGACACTTTTGAAAATTAATAAAACAATGGCGGTTCCAACACTATTATATGGATCGGAACACTGGGTCTTAACAAAAAACCAGAAACGAAGAATAGGATCGTCAGAAATGAGGTTTCTGAGGATCTATACAATAATGGATCAAAGGCGAAGTGAGAATATACGAAGAGAACTAAATCTATTCAAACTATAAGATAGAATTACACATTACAGAGATGAAGGAATGGACCACATCAATAGAATGAATAACAGTAGAATTCTGAAACAGATTATTTTTTACAAACTACTAGGACGAAGAAATATTGGAAGACCCAGTAAAAGATGGATAGGCCATTCTAACACGAGATCGGAACAGGCCATGCAGTCAAATCCTTGATGCTGATGATGATGACCTAACCATTATTTAGGCCCATTACTAAATATTGTGGTGCTTATGCCGTAATCCCTTTAAATTAAAAACTAATGACGGCAATTGTACTGTATTATCTGTATGACTATACTAGAATTCTTGATGGTTGCAGATGTTGTAAATGGAAATGAGAGTTAAACCGGTATTCGTCAATAATATTTAATATATTACCGATATTAAGTTCTTAACAAACAGATTCGTTTGTTTTGTTTTATGGTAATGTTGTATTATACATTTAAATTGTTAAATTAGAGTGTCATGCTTGGTTTAACAAAAGTTAAAATTCGTCACGTTGAAATTGCGTGAGGTAAGCGAATTCTTCTTAAAATCTTATTTGTGGTCCATGTTTTTGTGTTAATGGAATACATCTTTCTTTAGTTAACTAAATCATATGTATCGAGTTATGTTTCGAAAAAACAAACACGTTGACCAATAGATCAATATTTAAATCACTGCTTTCAGGTAAACCCTCATTCGCAATGTTCGAATTTCATTGACTTTCCGACAATACCTTCCTCGTCTTATTTCAATAGCATATATCGAATTACGTTAGTTGCGAATCTCGAAATTTGCGGCTGATAAAGGGATTTTTAAATTTCCGCTTCAGCTGAATCACCCCCCACTACACTCCTAAGTGATCAAAAAACTTGCTTTTAAGATACTTGTCCTTACGTGTTTAGTTAATTCCTATATGCCCAGTTTTGTTCCGAAAAACAGAAATTGTGGCCGCTAAATCAAATATATATATATATATATATATAAGTCCACCGCTGTGGTTTCGAGGTAGCGTGCTGCCTTGTCACACAGCGGGCCCGGGTTCGATCCCCGTCAGGGCAGTTTTTCTGGGTGAGGTTTTTATCGGGGTTTTTCCTCACCTGTAAGACAAATGTCAGGAAAACTTTAAGGCCCAAAAGGTCCCCGAAATATTATGGCCATCAATCCTTATCATTATCATCCTTACCATTATCATTATCATCATCATCCTTCACCGGTGTGGAAAGCAACGGGAAGCTACCACACCTACACAATTCCCTAGTAAAGCTGCAAGCATAGCATGAAAATGCTATGATTGCAGTGAAGGACCTGCCTTCGGGCAGAATTACTATGGATGGATGGATATATATATATATATATATATATATATATATATTGTCATTTTCTTTGTTTGCTAAAATAATGAACATGTGAAAAAGAAAATTTAAAACATATTTTCATGATAATAGCTTCAGAAACTATATTCCTTCTGAATTCGCTAAAATTGAATCCTGGAAATAAATAGAAAAAAGACAACAGGTAATCGAACAGCCATTTCCACTCCTTAAGATGCAAAGATAATGCACTTATATTATAGAAATGTCTCTAAAACATTAATTTATGAATGAAAAAAAAATATAATACATGTAACAATAGATCCCATTTCCATGGTTAACAGTTTATATAGGCCTACCGAAAAGATGTATGAATTTGCCAAGGTATGTATTTTCTGCTAATTAAGTTGTTAAGAAACCATATAATATTTTCTAAAGTGACAAGTAAAATTAATATCGTAGTTTAGTATATTAGTAAAATTAAATTGAAATAAATGCTTTCATAATCCATGCATTTTGTAATTTATTACGTATGAATAAGAAATGTTAAAACATTGCTTTGCTCTTAATTTCTTAATAACTCGTAGAAATTAAATATATCTTCAATCAGGTTATTAAACAGGATTTTGCGTTTGCATTGAACCAAGAACCGCTAGGTGCACATTTCCATTAAGGCGACTTTTAAAGCATTAAGTGCAAGTCTAACGTGGTAAATCTTATACATAGCCTACATTAAGATAAAGGGTGCAGGATAAGTCAGTTAACCAAAAATGCAAATATATATACAACTAATTCTTTCACCGGCTCTATCGAACCCATAAGTTCATGGTCGCGCGGACATAAGATCTCCATACATCCCTATATTGAACTAATGTTTTCCAATTATCCCCTGTATAATCTACTTCCCTCAAATTATGCATGTTATTCTCCCACCTCTTTACTAGTCTACCAACTGGGCGTTTTCCTTCTGGTTTTCCTACAAGAAGCCTCCATGCACATATTCCATTCCCCATTCGTGCCACATGTCCTGCCAATCGCAATCTACGAAACTAAATTGTTTTTATTATTATATCTGGCTTCCTATACACACCATGTTGCTCACTATTATGTAGTTTTCTCCATTCACCTGTTTGTTCATCTTTTTTTGGCCCAAACATTTTTCTGAGAACTTTATTCTCAAATACTCGTAATCTTCTTTTCTCCCTTAAAGTAAGAGTCCATGTTTCGCATCCATGTAGTATAACTGGGTGAATAACAATTTTATATATTTTCAGTTTAACCGTTTTTTGAAAGGAGTTGAGATGACAAGAGTCCCTGGTAAGAATTGGACCTATGTTTAATTTCTTTGTGCATCTCATTCCTATTTGAGATAATTTTTACTAGATATTTGAATTCAACCACTTCAAAATTTCCCTCAATTGCCATTAGCTGTCCATTTGCATCGTACAATATATTTCTATGTGTGGCCATATATTTAGTTTTATTGATATTTACTTCCAGTCCCAATTTCATAGTGTTACTCAATAGTGTCTGCGTGTTGCCCTTAGTATCTCCTCGCTATCTTCCAATAGTACTACATCATCAGCTTAAACTAATAACTTATTAATACCATTGAGTTGTATGCCATCTTCATCCTCTAAAGATTTGATAGCATGCTCTAATACAAAATTAAATAGTAGAGGAGATAGTGCATCTCCTTGCTTCAACCCATTGTGAATTCCAAAATTATCCGAAAACTGTTTGTCTACACGCGCCCTACTCTTTGTGGCATTTAGACACATTCGTATAAGCCTAACTGACTTTTTAGGAATTCCGACTCCGGCAGGATTCTATATAACTTCTCCCTCTTGATTGAATCGTATGACTTTTGAAGTCTACATATAGTTGATGTACAGTACCATTATATTCCCATTTATTTTCTAAAATCTGTCTTGTACTAAAAATCTGATCTCTTATAGACCTGTTTCTTCTAAATCCACATTGATGATCTCCTAGAATGTAATCAATATAGGGAGTAATTCTGCTTACTAATATATTTGTTAGAATCCTGTACGAAGTTGAAAGTAATTATTTGCCCCTATAGTTGTTGCAATCAGTTTTATCTCCTTTCTTATAAATTAAGACGATAATCGATTCTTTCAATTCATCTGAAAGAGCTTCTTTTCCCCAAATCATATTAAGCAACCTGCGTATCTTGTTCATCAATTTTTCTCCCCCTGATTTTATCAGTTCTGCTGGGATCTCATCTGAACCAGATGCTTTATACATCTTCAATTTTTCTATCGTCATTTCAACCTCTAATGCACTAGGTTCTGCGATTAGCATTTCTACTGTCTGTAAAGTATAATCTTCAATATCTTTTTCTGCGTTACATTTAATGAATGATTAATGTATCTTTATCATCGCTTTAATATTGTCACATCTTTCATTATGTAGAAAGTTGTTTTCTAAGTCATCATGTTGTCAGAACTGATACAAGTTAAGTTTCTAACCATGCAAACATGTGCAGTGGTTAAACTGACATATGCCGCATTCTGAATATTATACATAAAATATATTTTTCAGATATCTGTAATGCCGTGCATTTTGCTAGAATGGATTTGTGATGGGTATTGTTGATTACGTAGTTAAATGGAAGTTAAAAAAAGGAGAAACTGCAAAAAAGAAACAGGCCAACGATAATTGCGCTATCCGTAATGATTTATTTTTCAACGGAACGTGCAAATCAAATAATAACAGGTAACACATTGCTCATTTAAATTCTAAAACACAAGTGTCACATTTAGGTTAACATTCGTCATCAACACCAATCACCACCGACACCACTCACTACCAATCACCACCATCACCAATGAAAACCATCAACACCACCAACCACCACAACGTCAATCAACATCACCACCACTAATAACCACAATCACCAACCCACCCATCACCAACAATCACAGTCAGCAACACCACCAATCAACAATCACAACCAATCATCGCCAATCACAAAAGTCATCACTGAAAATCACCAATCACTATCACCAACAAACACCACCTATCTTCACCACCACCCAACACTACTATCACTATCAATCATCACCATCAATCACAAACAAAGCCAATCAAAATCACCACCAAACACCATAACCAATGAACACAACCAAATCACCGTCACCACTACAAACAACATCAGTACCACCAATCATCGCAACAATCGATCACCACCACCATTACCATCACACATAATCACCGCCACCCACAACCACCACCACAACCATCAATAACCATCACAAACGATCTAAAACATCAACGATCACAAACATCATCACCAAATACCAGCACCACCACCTATCACCACCAACAGCCACCGATAAACACCACCACCGATAAACACCACCACCGATAAACACCACACCGATAAAAACCACCACCGACCACCATAGATCAACACCACCGCCGAACAAAACCGATCTCCACCACAACCACCGACCAACGATCAAAACCACCGACCACAACCACCGACCATAATCACAACCACCGACCACAAACACCGACTATCACCACAACCATCGGGCCACCACCCACAACCACCATATACACCCACAACCACCGACAATCTCAATCACCAACCAACCAACCACAACCACCAAACAACACAACCACGAACCACCAACGACCACGACCTCCACCACGACCACCACCACAACCACCGACAAACTCCTCAAACGCCGACCACAACCACAAACACCAACCACCAACACAAACACCGTAAACCACCACAATCATCGACCACCACCACCGACCACACAATCGACTACTACCAACGACCTACACCACCGACTACCACAACAGACAACCACCACCGACCACCTCTACAACCACCGACCACCTCCACAACCACCAACCGCACCCTAATCACCTACCATCACCACAACCATCGAATACCACAACCACCGACCACTACCATAAATACCGATCATCACCACAATCTCTACCAAACAGAACTAAAAAATCACCGAGCACCACCACAACCACCACCAAACCCATAGATTACTAACACCACCGACTAGCACCACGGCACGAACCGACCACCACCTCAACCACCGACCACCACCACAACGCCAGCCACCACAAAACCACCGACCACCACCAGAAATACCGACCATCACAATAACCACCTAAACCAACACAACCACCGACCACCACCAAAACAACCGCCCCAACCACCACCACAAACACCGACCACTACAAACACCGACAACCACAAACACCGACCGCCACAAGTACCAACCAACACAAACCACCGAATACCACAACAACCACCGACCTCTATCACAGCCACTGACCACCACCACAGCCACCGATCTTCACCACAAACACCGCCCTCCACCACAAACACCGCCCTCCACCACAACCACCGACCTTCAACACAAACACCGACCTCCACCACAAACACCGACCTCCATCACAATCAAAGACATTCACCACCACACGACTTCC